>JAQFZC010000807.1:0-39903 GCA_034695205.1 Dicyrtoma fusca | reverse complement strand
TATTTCAGTTTAGGTTACATTTTAGTTTATACCTATCTTAAAAAATAATTATACAAACTGTTTTCACAAATATTGTGATGTTTTTGATGGTACACCACATAGCCTTTCGCTTTCTGTAGACCATATAGTAAGACGTTATGAAACTTACCGTAGTAGGTAATTGCGCTAGATCTTGAAATAAAAATAGAGTATGATGTTTTTGTTTCTATCAGCTACGGGTACTATGTTTGGGTCATTGTAATACCGTCGTAAACACGGAGGTAGGACAGTAGGGTGTTGCCAGATTTACAAATTCCATACTATAACTTATGCATGCATTGTGGTTACAATTTTGCACCGATTTTGGGCAATTGTGATCGACTTGCAACCTGAATTAATTCTTTCAACATCTCCGACGTTTTAGTTTGCATGACTCATTTTAAATCCGATTTAAAATGAGTCAGTTCATGAAACGTAAAATACGATTGGAGATGTTACGCTTTGAAAACACTGGTAGAGAACATACGATGCCAGGTTTTTGAAGGCAGAGGCCATACAAAATGTCTACCAAGGATTGACAGAAATATGATCGGTCATCTGATCTGTTTCGTTTCGAACCCAAGCCTGAAGACCAGACTAGACGATAATTTACTGGTCCGGCCCCAACCACTGCGACAACTAGTTTTATGGCAGACATGTTGAATAAAGTTGAATATCTTCTTTTCGTACTAATAGTGGTCGAAATGGTCTGATCTGGTCCGAAGGGTATGGACCAGCCCAGGTCATTTCTGGTCGGACCAGACTTGTCCACAGACTAGACCACTTTCACATATTTGGTATTGAGTTGTACTCTTGGTGTATTGTTAACATCATTAGCTGTCACTACACTTTATGGAATAATTTTTACCTGGTTTGTAAAACCTTTGACATGTTTAACGGAATAAATTAAAGAGAAAAATTTAATTTAATCTTTAAATCATGATTAATTGATTATTGATCAAAAAATTACTTACATACCTGTACTAGTACTTTCGAAGTAAGTGATGTTGTCCTAGGTTATACTGGTAGACAGCATGGAAATCTGGCAACATCCTATTGCCCGAGATCTGTATTATTTCTGTCTTCTTCCACAATTATTCCGGGATGTTTGTAATAGTGGGTTCTACAGTAATATACCAGGAAATTTTTAGAAATAAATTACTGGAAAAGTTTTATTCGGCGTGACTTATCTCTGTCAAATAGTATGCAGTTTTTACACATTTATTTGCAGTGTTCTGAATATATAAAAACTATATTCAGTAACTTTCTTTGCAGCTTGAAACTCCAGCATGAAGATTTGAAAAATACTGATCGTGCCTTATCTCTCGAAGAGAGGGCATTCAGTCTTTCCAGGCAGTACGAAACTTATTGGTTGCACCCTTTTAGACATACATATATAGCTACTGTGATTAGGTGCTGTTAGTTCCTTGTGTAAATTACTGGAAATAAGCTTCTTGGTTAGTGGCTTTAGTGCTAGGGTGTTCGGAATATAAAGTTTAGTGGAGAAGGGGGAGTAAACCATAAGCTGGTTTGTCTTATCTGTAGCTGAATGGCCTGGCATCTGGCAGCGTGTTCCTTCTGTTACATAGATACACTTTTTATGAAGGTAAATTATAGAAAATTGGAAAACTTGGGATTCACGCTCGTCTCATCGTGTAGCATCCAGGCTGAAAATGTCAGACTTCTTTGCACAAACACCTTGTAAAATTATGTCATTAATTGTTTCAGGTAGGGAATCTATTACTTAAGTAGTAGAAAAAAAACGCCCTCGATATTAGGCGAAAAACCAGTGAATATCCATTTTTAATTCTTCGTTAAACTGTCTTATTGTATTTGAAACAAAAGACTTATTAAATAACTAGCCTACCCGCGGCGTACTTCTGGCTTGCTGCCGATTTTTCCAAAATAAAATCACATGGGACGGAATCCTGTCGTGAATAAAATCGCAGATGGGCGAAATCGTGTAGGCAGAATCCGGTGACAGGTGAAGACAAATTTGTGAAGGGTCTTTAGAGGATGAAGTCGTATGGCAACATATTCATCAAAGAACATTGTGAATAACAGTAAGTTAATACTTGTTGGGACTCAAGCATTTAGAAGTCTCTAAATAATTCCTTGTACAAAGAATGTGGATGTTTTTTCTAGAATGTTTTTAATCAAGAAACGTAGGTACTTTGCTAGGATGTTTACGACCATAACAAGACAAGTAAAAGTATGTATTAGTTTTATAAAAACTGTGTTGATTGGTCTAGTTGGGTAGGGAGAGTCCGATGGGGGTTGGGAAGAGGAAGGTAAAGTTAGCATATTATTCGGACTTCTAAAAAAAATGTACTAATTGTAAGTTGGTTATTCCATGTTTTCTATACTTGTACCTTCTTCTGTATAGACTGTATAGGCTGGTGTTATGCATTAGAGAGCTCTTGAGCATTAATATGACAGTACCTGGACGACGGACGAAGTTGCAAATCTTGTTTTGGAAGCTAGCTGCACGCAATTTAAGGAGCTAGTGGGTTTTGTTGTGCATATGTAAACAGTTGTCTTATCACCAGAATCCCATAAGAAGATTTACTGCTGGTTGTAATTCATTTTGAATGGTTGTGGGAGCTATACTAACTGAGGATGGGTCCATGATTCTATTGATAATTTATTGTTTCATGATTGTGTAATGCATCTTGGAATCCTTAAAGCTGTACATACACTACAACTTTTGACCAATATTTACTGAAACTACCAGTACTACTTTATTGCTTCACTAACTCTAGAGTCTGGCCATTTTAAGGCGCTCATTATTCATGGAACTTCTATCTTAATGGTACTACCGAGCTTGCAGGTAGTGTAGGTACCTACGTAAAGTAGGCGCCTACCTACACCCTGTACGTACACGTAGGTACGGTGTACATATAAAACGTATGCTGTACCGAATACGAGGGTTACTCACCAAAACCTTCTTGACTACTTAAATAAATGTTACAAACGGTTTGTAGTATTTATGTAGGCGACTGTAGGATCAGCAGCAAACTGGCTAAGGGGCTCTGCATAAATTCTGTTTACAAACAAGGGGGTGGGGGAGTTGAGCTTCCATCTAAGCCGCCGTAGAAAATGGGGAGCGCGGGTCAATAATTTCCTAAAAATCCAAACGTCATTTATGCACAGCCCCCAAGTCAGCATCCGGGGTTTGATTACGTGAGTCAGGCTTTTCCTTAGTTACGGGCATTTGTTTGAATAATAGTATTAGCCGTGCTTGTGCATTTGAGGGTAGGATTTGTGAGTTTTTGGAGAGTGCGAGAGCCTGTGCCGCCTGAGGCCGACCTCTCACCAGGGTATCATGTCGTGTTTGTTTTACTCGTAACTATGAGACATTCATATTATTGCGTTGTTTAAATGACAGCTATGATCCTCAACTGGAGGAAGATTCCCTTTTAAACTATTCCAGGCATTCACATGCAATAGGTGTGGTATTCGGTTTTCCGCTTTTCCACATAACTATGTACCTACCTACCTAGGTATGTTTGTTAAGACTTTTTTTTCCAGTCGTCCTTTGCTTCATTTTTTATTTACATCGACTACGCTCTCAGCCAGATCAAATCTAACCTGTATTTCTTACTGTAAGTTGAACAAGAAAGTGCTTACTAATACACTACTGCACAGTGTGACATTTTTATATACTGCTGGGATATTAAGCAACCTAGGGTGAAGTTTAACCATGCTGTATGCAGTACATAATTAATATTTTTCTTTAAGATTTTGTTTCCGGAAATAATTCACTTAATTAAAGTAGCGTATAAGCAACTACTTTATTAAATAATAAGGTTCGCTATAAAGTAAATAAAAGCTATAAATTCCGCAAGTCGCACATAGTCATAGTAAAAAGTGGTTCGTAATGAGCTTAAGTAGGTGCAGGCTTTGTTAATAATTGAGTAGAATTCGATTGAAATGAACTAAATTTATAAGTTTATTGTCCGATTGATTCGCCTGACCTTTGATGGAACAGCTAGGGTTACTAACACTGCTAACACGCAGAAAATTTAATGGTTAATCAATTTAAAATATTGAAGGGAAATATTTATAAAAAATAGTCTGAACCGAGAGCCAGAGTAAATAAAAGCTGTTGGAAATCGAAAGGTTTGGAATATTTAATTCGTAGTGCTTGGTTTCTATGGTGCAGTCGTAAAATTATTGAGGGAACTCCACTGTCGTTTCCGTGATGTCTACTACTGGTAGATTTGGTAATTCGTCAGGTCATGCTGTGTGTTGCCTATGTGGTAATGAGGAACCCCCTGGGTTCTTCTTTTAAGTTTCTCTTCTGCCCATTTTGATATTATCATGATCAGCCCATGAGTTGAACTTTGAAATAGTTTCTTATGGTGACACTTTCCATGGTTTGTGACATCTCTTCTAGTTTTACTGTACAGTAGTACTCAATTTACGTTTTGTAGTGGACAAATCAATACTTTCTGAATTGAACGAAACGAGTGATAAATAAAAACGTCTAAAGTTTATTGGATTTTTCATAATTAAGTTAGGGCCGAGATATTTGCATCCTACATACGTTAGTAATTTGTGTACAAAAGTATGGGGGAAAGGCTGAGTGTGACTCGAAGTGAAAGTGATGCTTAAATGCGCGTACTTGAAGGATGAGACCTTTCCTTGTAGCTGTCTCGTCACAGAACCATGTGCGGGATGTGGTCCGTTGTGATGCGATGCGATGTGAAGTGGTTCTCCAGCTGTGTCATGCCAGGTAACTTGGAGATGGACACTCATCGAACGAAAAGCAATAGACTGTGCGTCTTCGGATGAGAAGGAACCCCCTGTTGTGTTCCGGTCGCCCTGGCGCCACAATTCTTATATTTAAGGGAACTCCGACCACATCCTCGCGTACAAATATCTCTGAAGAACCAAATTCTACAACATATTCATAATCAGTACAATACAACTGCTCTCTCGACAGTTCTCTCCTTTGCTCATCCATGTGCCTCTAAAAAATTTCAGTGCGTTTACTCTTGTTTTTGAATCATGAGTTAGCTCATTCCACGACTGCACTACTATGATTTTGACAAATATATACTTATGTACTTCCTAGGTTTTTTGAGTACCTTCGTGTATGCATAATCTTGATTCAATTATGTTTAGATATACAGTCACACTAAAGTTTGGAATTTTTTAAAAATCGCATTTGTACGGACACAGAACTTTTATATACAATTCAACTTTTTGAACTTAACCCATGACGAAGTTTACGCTTCTACTATCTACAGATATAAAACCGCCAAAATGTAATGTGGCTATTCTTACGATTACAAGCAAGAACATTAACGTTAAGTATTTAAAACCCCCAAAATATACGTGTCACTCAAGTGATTCTTTTTGTTTGTTGGGGCCTGGGCCGCCTAGTTTGAGTACGGTATTTTTGCTCACATGTTACATTACATTACAGAAGTTCGCATGTTTTTTTTATTCACTAATATTACTGGGGAAAATTTGTTACACGGCTCAAAAAGATTTCTTTTACCCTTTGTATCCGTTAGATATCAGCACGGCAAACGAAAGGGTAAACTTAAAAAGATCCACAAATCAATAAACCCTTTCTTTTGAGTATCCCTACTTGTATTTTGAGCACGGAAGGACAGTGACTATACTCTGGCTCCACTGACTATTGGGAAAATGTAACATTTCTGAGAGAGTTAGTTACAATTATCGGGGTAAACTTGAGCGTTTGAACTCACAAATAATTGTAACCCTGCTCAATGTTCCCACTTGCTTGCTGTAAAAACAGTCTTGGTTGCACCACAGAAGTTCTTGTTAGATGATGAGTTACAGCTAAATGAATTTGGTGGTTGGGGTAGGGGTAGGTTCTGAAGGGTTTTGAAAGGTATAATAATAGGTAAGCGTCCTGTTTTACCCAAACCTTTAACGCAAGCCTAGACATGTTTACTTTACATGGCCATTAGTTTTCGTGGTGGAGTGCTTGTAAGTAGATTGGTCTTTAAATAATTTGAGCTGAGGAGAATGAGCTTAATTTGGAGGCATGTTGCTGGTCCCGTCTTGTTGAGAGACTTGAGTGAAAGATTGATTGTGTGTAGCGATGATGAGGATTTATAGAGTCGAGAGAATAATAACGTATGACTTTGATGATGATGATTGGCACGTGGTTTTTTAAATGTAAGACAAGACTTGATACTTCGAACTTAGTTTTTTTTTCAAGCGCTTACTGTGTTTCTGTCATACATTGAAGAGTATTGTTGTAGAGGCCTTTCCTGGTTGGTTCTGCTTCTATGTATACGTTGTGGGAACTGCAATCAGTGTAAGGCAAATAGAGAAGGATCAATAAGGTGGAGCTCACTGACGGCTCGTTTTCCAGGTAAAAGTTTTTGACACGGACTTGTTCCTACCAGAATACATACTCCCTACATTAGATTATGTTTCATTAGTTTACTCAACGGATAAATTAGTGCAAGAATCATTAGGTACATAGCATGCCTTTCCCAACTGCGTTAACTCTACGCCACTTCTATTTTACACCGTCGAAAAAATGAGCCCAGTTTTCGTTTGAATTTCGTTTAGTGTAGTCGTTTTCAATTTAGATGAATATTTGCCATCTCCGCCTGTGGTCCTCAGTGTGGATAATGATTGGCAAACTAGCACTGGGGAACTGACTGTATAGATCTATTCAAGGTGCTCTTAGCTCTTAGCTCAGAAAGCCCAGAAAAGCTACAGAATGGATTGGTTGAACGTTTAGTGTGTAGCATTTACTTTTAGACAGGATGAAATTTAAATGCCTGAGAGAAATACGGGGTGGGAAATCCTAGTAGGAGTATGCTTACGTGCTTTATGTAAGAAGTAATTACGTCATGAATTCTTACTATGAATCGAATTTTGCCGTAGAATGACGTTTTGATGGATGTCTTATGTATAGGAGTGAGTGGCATCTCTTCCCTATGTGCCTCTGAGTAATAAATTAAACTTGCATAGGTAATAATTAAATTGCCATAATACTTGCTTGACTTCTACCCTTTAAGATGGAGTTGATCTGAGAATGAATGTCCAGTGCATGTGTTATACATAGATAAATGCGTAAAGCGTACATAGGTACCTAGGTATGTTTCATACACGTGAAGGTATACCGCAGTTATATACATGTGTTTTAATGCTAATACGTGGAATGTCTGAATGTCTGAAGGTTGTAAACAACAGTGAGTGAAAACATTAGATGCCTATGCACCAACTTAAATAACATCCAATTTTATTCAGCCTCCTTTTACAGTTTACATACACACAAGATTAATTCCTGAGAATTCATTCATATTCTAAGCTCATAATGGTCCAAAAGCTGCAAAAACTATTAGAATTAACGGCGGATTAACTCAACCAAAATCAATGCGGATTGGGCACGAATATACATTTTACATACACCATTGTTTGTTCTGCTATAGTACTTATGCTGTTAGTAGTGATTAATTAAAGCAGTTATTTTAAAATGTGTGCCTTAAAAATGTACTGATTTGGGATGTAAACTGTCCGTTTTTCATCGATTAGTTTTCAAAAAGGCTAAACTGTGATTTAAAAATTTGGTACAAACTAAAACAGAACCGGGAGCAGTTCATGGCAGCTACCACAGGAGACTAACCGTGTACAGTACGTAGGCACCAAAATACGGGTAGGCACCACACGAGACGTTTGCTCATAACAGGATATTCATATCGTCGCTTAAGAAGCAAAATCATTCACATCTAATTTTGGCCAGAAGCAAAGGGCTCCGTAACCACAAACTCTTAATGCTGCGTATCCAACATCCAAAGTACACATTATTTTGCTTTTACGACTTCGTGGATGTGTATCACTTTGCTTTTAGCAAAAGTTGAATGTGCTTCATTGTGCTTCGTAACCGATGATATGTAGCTAGTTACTTAAATTAGAAACGTCGTGATACGATTACGCGCTGCATTGGTTTCGCTGGCTCATATAGTTTTAATGTAGGCTATTTTAATACTATGTATTTAGTTAAGAAAATAACGGAACCAGTACGGTGATCGGCTTTTTGAACTGCTTTGTAGATATGTATGTGCTCAGATATTATGTCTCGTACAAGCATGGGATGCCGGTGTCAGTTTATAAGTGCGTTGGTAACTACTAGTTCCGTGGGTTTTTCGAGTTTACAATTAGGGCTGCTGTAATAGCTATAACTATACTACGATGGATGTATTAACATGTGATACGACCATATGTGTTCCAGACTTCCAGCTCCCAGAGAGTGATAAGAGTATATAGGTAATGGTGGCATCGGTGGGATAAACAGATCGGTTGAGTGTTTCTTTGAGGGATTGTGCGTTAAAGTTGTGTGGAGTGACAGAAGAATGCCACGCGTAGGGGAACAAAGGGATCACAGTTTTTTCTTCTCAAAACAGGATCAACGACGAAGAATGAAGCTTGATCTTTCCAGTACAAACTACTTCAATCTTGTACATGTTTTCCCTTTTAATGTGTCTTTCAGATTTTCGTGTCTTTCGTGTCTTAAAATATTTGATGTCGTATTGTAACTCCCTCCTGGTATTTGATCGTTCGTACGTATCTAAAAGTTGGTTATGAAATTTTCATCCCTTGTACATTTTTCAATATTCGGTCAAGTAGTAGTTGATTTCTTGCGAACAAAGTTCAGTATTTCTGCATTGTCGTTTTATTATAATTCCATTTGCACTTAGCATAAATTTGGGAATTAAATCTAGCGAACTAACGTTATATTAAAGACTTTGCAATAATGCGGCGTAGTAATCTGATTTAATGTAAGTTCAGTGGCTCGCTTTGAGGTCAAGCGGCGTACTTGCGTGTAAGACAGAACTAACTTTTGGCTGCATACATTGAATCGGTTCCATTAGAAGTATTCATTCTTATAAAAGCACTGTAATTGTTTCGGCCTGAATGTTAGTCATTAGAGGTTATTAGTGTTAAAATGAAAACTATTATACAGCCTCTTTCGTAGCCAAGTGTAGGTTTCAAAAGGAAAATTAGGACCCTTCCTTGGAATTAGTTATCAGTGCGGTTAATTATACGGTTATATAAATACCAGTGTTTGTATTAGTCCCCTTAAACGTTGCATCTTTGAACAACAAAATTTAAAAAGGGTTTCTAAATCCTTGAACTGCTTCCACAACGTTAGCGTACTCAATATATGCCGCCATTGAAAGAATTGCGATGTATTGTTTTGGTGGGATGATAGTAAAGAAACATTTTTTTTGGCGTAAAAGATAACTTCCTTTACTCCTTTTGGATATATTTAGTGCGTTTTATTGTGGTGGATTCAGTTTTCGGATTAAAGTGAACTTAGTTTAGAACCTCCTTGATGGGCCGTACATTTACTGATAGATATTTTAAACTTTAATGCATAAAGATGAGCTCGCTCGATGTTTTCCGTATGTATATTTATGGGTAATATACGGAAGTAAACGAGCTAAGAATGGATTCGGAAGCTTGTTTCTTGAACATTACCTTAAAACTGTAATCAGGGATCTGTCGTAACAGCTAGGTATAACCCCTCGTTCACATCCTTTTACATGTCTAGTATACTCCCGTGTAATAGTTTTACCGTCATGAGAGTGTGGTATACATATATGTGTAGACCACTTTTCCAAAATAAATACCAAAAGAGGGTGATGAGCAACTACGGACACATTAAAACCAAGAAACAGTCAGTTGTTCACAAGATACTGTAATTTTAAGTTTATTTTCTGTCTTAGACCCATTTGTGCAGGATGTGCTGATCGAGTTTATATCATGGCCATAATTATTTACAATTTTTGCGGCATTATTGAACTTTAGGCTCAATATTTTTGATATATTTTCTATATGAGTGACATTTATCTCATTGTGCTAGAGAATGGGACGATCCCAAAAACTGTCTAACAATTTGATTTAAAATTCGGGTTGGAATATATTTTTGTATTGAGTTCGTGACGTTTAAGACTCTGAGGAAGAAGTGACCGCACACCGTTGAAATTTAAAAGCATGGAATTATAACTGCATGTAGATTGTGCTGTATGAGACGCTAAGGCCTTAAATACTGGTAATGTAAAATCAAGCGTTAAAGATCAGAGACTGGAAATGAATTTGATAAATAATTACCTCTAAAAAAGGGAAGAATAATGCTATTGTTGTGAATGTTTCTACTTGTACATCCACAAAAATGATGTATTATCGTTTTATACTTGTTTAAGTCTACAGCGCTAATTGGCGGAAAGGGCTGTAAGAGGTTAGAACGTTATCTGTCTGATTCGGCGCGTAGATATGGTTTAGTTCATTTTCAATCGATGGAGTATCACACAGGTAATCATGTGTACATAGGTAATTGTAAGTAGGTATGTATCTCCATGTATTGCGGGTTCAGGTAGACTAAAAGTAGGCGAGCACGGCCCGTAATACTCCTGGCACCTCATACCACTAAACTTTCTTGCAATAAATCGGTCTAGTCTAGAGTATGCTTGTAAATAAAGTAAAGATGGAAATCGAATAAAGCAATGGCGACGGTGTTGGTTTAAGGCAGGCGGTCTTTTTCAGAGCTTTTAGTTGTGTAATTAAGGGAGTGTATTACCGTATTTAGTCGTTTAGTTTCGGGGGCTCAAATACTTTCCGGGGCCCAAATACTTCTGGGATATCCCTAATATTCGAAAATAGTTTCCGGAACTGTTATAGTGGCATTTTCATGTTAAGCCGAAGGCGGCGTTTAGTAACCCGACCCCTTGTACTTCCTGGGAGTATAGGCCAAATTTTGAATTACTTTCCGAAGAAATTAAACGAGGGAATACGGTATGTTATTTTCTGTAGCTGATTAGCATTATAGTAGGAGCAGCCAAATTAATTGCGGCCGAAAGCGTGCAGTTCGCGTCTCGGCTTTGGTTTTCCACCCCAACTCTCGACATTGCTACGGGGAAGGCACCGGAATTAATGAGAGTCTTAAATATTCTGAGCATTGTCTTACCCTCAAGTATACACATTTCTACTTATAAGTACAAATGTCCGTATACCCAAAACTCTTTACATGAATATGAGTATTGTGGCCAGACGTGATTCGAACCTTTTCAAGTCGGGATTTCCACTCTGTAAGTCTCTGGGAAAATGACTGTTTATGAATTATTAGTATTAAATGCTCATACGTACGTTCCTCATAAACTTCACTCGTGCATTACACCAAGGAGGAAAGCATAAAGGTTTGAAACCATTTGGAGAAAATACTTTTTTATAATGTACTATACCATCGGCACCAGGACTGGCTGTGATTTGTTATTTCCTTTGCATGGGCGCTGAAGGGCTCATTATGTAAACAAATAAGTAGGATAGAAAATTGGATTTAATTTTTGCAAGAGAGATTCATAACGCGTCACGTAACGTCATGATTACAGAGCAGATCACACAGTTTGATTTTGAAGCTAGAAAATTAAGAGCGTGGTAACAAATAATATGTGAGTCAGAGTGCGTGGATTTCCGTGGCCAATGAAATTTCATATATTTTAGTAATGAAGAGCCATTCCGTCAGTTTGATTCGAGCAGGTAAATTTTTATCATAGACACCAGTCTCATAATTATATGCTCTTGTTTCTCAACAAATCAAAATTCGTTACACGAGCTGCGGCGCCTTTGCTCTCGAACCCTTTGAAGTCACATTATCGTGTTGCAGTATATTAAAATGTTTTCCCAGAAGCTATTTTATTTTCACTCAGACTTTTCAACGATGGAGCCCAATCAAATAGAGCGCATGGCTAGCAAGACTGTATGCTTTGAATAATTAGGTGCTCTATGTTGTTACCATTTACTGTGTACACATTCGTTGTGTTCCTCATTATTCTATCGCGCTTGCATGCATACATACGTATACGTACCTACTTCAAAACTCTAAACAGACTGCGGTGTAGAAATTGAAAAATAGTAGATCTCATTTTTCTTCGATGTACTTAAGAACTGTAAACACTGGGGCTTGAATGCTGGGAGAGATACGAGCAGTATGTAAGCATAAGATTGGTTGTGAGGTTGCAGCGTAAATTCCAATGGTTTTTGCATAGAGCGATTAGGTTGAGAAGGATTATGGGCAGTCATAAAGTGCTTTATTATTAAACTTAGGGGTGCCATCAGTGTACTTGGATAAAATATGTGCGTAAATTATGCATTCAACAAATGTACATGGTTGATTATAACTTTCAGAAATGGCTTCGTTACATTTCTGTCACGACGAGGACGAAGTACGGACGTAATGTAGGGGCTTAGCTAGGGTGTTATAATAAGGAAAACTATCGTCTGCACGAAATTCTTATAGACGATCAAAGGACGATGATATTTAAAAGGTAGGTAAGTCCTTCCACACTGCACTTTCGACGAGTGGGTAGTGAATAGACGCGAGGGGCCTCTTATTCGGCTCAGTTTCATTTTCATCGTCAGCATGCTCATCTGCTGGCAACTAACAGTCTGTTTATGGTCGCCGTAAGTGGAGAGCAGTCATGAAATGACGGGGAAAAACTACTTAGGCTGATGAAAGCCATGTGTGTGTTGAAAAGATGTGTATCAGTAGGTTTGGGTTCGTTCCAGTCCATGAGATTCTATGTCACATAATTTTTACTCGCTATATTTATATACGCAATTTTCTCTCCGTCCATCTTGTCATTTCCACCTGCATTCAGAGCAAATCCCTCACTGTGAGCCTTGCAAAATCTGTATGCAGAGGAGTGTTATTCCCAGCATATAGGGAATCAGATACCCGCTCATTTGCAGCCTTTCATAATTAATTCAAAAATCACTCGGACTGCTGTCTCATGCACTTTGAAAATTTGATTTGAGCGTTTAGCCTAATTAGTTCATCCTATAAATGAATATCCAGTACAAATCTTGATTTATTAAGGATAATAGGGATTCTTATAAGTACATTTTATACGGGAAATATACCTGATTCTCGGAATAGTAAGGTAATTGAAGTTACTGTCGCTTCCCGAATATTTCCCTTTTAATACGAGGATACAAGAGTATGCACCTGGTGCTCGTTATTCTTTCTAGAGAATGCATTGGGACAGTTCTCAGCGGAAAAACCTATAAACTATCGTATCACCATTACAGTCTACGACAAGGATTTAAGATCCAATAGAGTTTTAGTTCTTGCTTTCAATGGCAATGAATTTAAATGTCCCTTTTTGTTTTGGCAGCATACTTCCGCTCACACGACTTTCATATTCTCGAAGAGCTCTCTGTAAAAGTAGTCTGGAGGTCTATGGTGACTTTGACTGCCATCCTGACTTCAGTATACTCTTAATACTGTTTTCGATCCGTAGCAAATGTTTTTGTACGCAGGTACATACCTACTTGTCTCCTTTTATCCCAATAAGCCCGTGGGTGACCACGGAAGGTATGTTCCGTATTATTTAAACGTATCTGCTGGAGTCATTCTAGCAATTTGTAGGAATTCGGAGATTCGGCGCAGTGGCGGGTGAAAGTCTGTCTATCATTTTCTTATGAATAAATCTATTTTTGCTCATAGGTTGATTAAAAAAATCTGGACTTTTATTATTATTTGACCATGGTTTAATTTTTATTCAGATTTCTTTTTTAAAAATATAGACCGCCATATTTATCTTTTTTTGTGTTTTTTTTGTTTTGTTGTTTGTTGTGCTTGACATATTATAAGCAAAAAAATATATTTTATATTAAATATGGGTAAAAATGAGATATACAATGTTTAAATGGATTATGATTATTCAAAATAACACAGTTGACTAAGAAATTATTGAATGGGCAAAATAAAATATTTTCACGACTTATATCTGCGGGTAAAATGAAATATTCCGTGGGCAAAAAAAAGATCCAGTTTTTTACTTCCCACATACTTATTTTGAAGTATAGCACTTGTATTGTATTAAGATTAGGTAAATAAAATTATCTGGGAGTAATTTTATTCTGGACTAGGTAATTTGTATGCATGTACCGCTGCCCATAATCAATGATTTCAAACAAAAAGTAAGTGTCGAAATTAGGTATTGTTTTAATTTATACTCTCATGCTCATTTTGCATTGAGGGCTGGGCTTATAAATGCATGCATACGATTGTACAGATTGGATAGAATTAATGAACGATACGAAGATACGATCAAAGAGAAGAGCGAGTGTTTGTATGTTTGGAATAAAAAAGAAATTTTGCATTCATTTACCATCTGACTTTGACTGGCTGACTGCGCATTTTAGGATAGTTCAAAAGTTGACCATAACTCATTTCTAGGCGGCTCTAGACTTTATACATAGATGCACATTTAAGGACAAAGATCATTTTCGTTCTTTTCTGTCGAGGTACCTCATGGGTTGCTAGCATAGGCCTGACGGCAACGAATGAAAATTGGTATTGGATTCCATCCAGCGACAAGAAGGATGAGGGCGATCACTCCTTCTGCATGTCAAATTAGGCGTTGTTACTCTGTTTGTATTTACTAGACACTTAGCTTTCTGACGTTTAAAAGAATAAAGTTAAGTGATTTGCTACTCCATTATGCTGTTGAAGAAGCCGTTTATTCCCTCTAATGAGTTTCTTGCATTTAAATGTTTTACCAGTTACAATGGAGCGTTGGACTCTTGTTATATGTTTGTGAGTCAAAGTAAAAGCCGTAGAGCTCAACACCATGTCATCACATGGCGACTACCAGTGTGGCTGTCTGATCATTCTTCTAACCTAAAAATAACAATATATATGTTCTCCACTCGTAATTTCTCAACAAATCCCACCCTAATCCTTTTAACTGTAGCCTCTTTTCTTCCACGATAAGTTCAGTAATATCATAATATCAAATGAAAATATATTTCTCAATCCTTTGTTCAGAGTAGGCCTAACCTACCTACATACACGTTTCGAAACTGGTATGAATAGTGGACGTCGTGGTCTATAAACTGTGATCTCCGCAGTGGATGTCAAATTATTTCGTTGCCTGCGTTGTTTGAACATAGAAATTACTTTGATTATGCCTTTATATGTTAAAATCAAATTTCTGACAAAACAACTAGAGGCGTAGCAGATTTGTATGTAGCGGTGGGATTAGAATAGGGATAGATAATGTAGAAAAACATACAGAGAATAGATAAACATGACATTTTAGAATAGAACAAGTTTGCATGTCAGGAATTGCATGATTGAATATAGCAGAGTCGGAGTGGACGTACCCCAAGGAAGTGGATTGGAGTCGACAAATTTCAGCATGCATAGCCCCCCGTGGGTTCTTAATTACGTAAACCCTACGTTAACCCTAGTTTATATAGTTTTAAAAACCTCATATTCCTTCCTTGTGTTGGCATCATTGAGCTCAGAGGTAGACAGATACAGATAGCGTAGGAGAAAACTTACAAATTAAAAATGCATGTATGCGTTATACATAACTCAATGGGGTTACAGGGAAAAGTTGGCTGGGCTGGGAAGTCGGCGATGAAAAATGTCAGCGAGGCAAATAAAAATCCACGCGGCATTCACGAAGTTGAAATATCCGGTGCGAATCTAATGGCCCTTTCTCGTTTGATATCTCAATCACCTTCCATTACAGTTCACAGTCCCTGCTGGTAACTTGAGTTTCACTGGCATTTACATTTACACCGTCTAGTATGACTGGAGACCACAGCTGTGAGTATAGGGGTAACAACTTCCGACAGAAACATCAAGGATTGTGTAGGCATTCCACGCTTTAGAGTTTTAGAGTCACATTAACAATATTTTTGCTTATGCCTCATTTCTGTGTAGTACATAAATATAGTTTCATGTGGAGTCTCTAGCTCCGGGATTACCGCTTTATTACGGATGGAAAAGAGTAGAAATGCAGTGTGTGATAGGTTTCGGGATAGGAGACAAGAAAGAAATTTACAAGTAGATATTGAAAGATGAATAGAGAAAATGTGCGAAGGGTGGATTCTTATCTGGAGGAATGATGGGATTACATTAGGAGGTATAATGCATGAAATGAGATGGTGGTTGACGTCGAGAGTCTCCGAGCATGCTCACCCATGGAACATTGCCGAGCCACACGAAGCGGAACGAAAGACATATCATATATACACGGACTGTATTTCTTAGTCCAAATGCCCGCTTCTTCTCTCCCCCCCTTCATATTTAATCAATTTGTAGAGCCCAAGAACCATTTGTCTGAATTAGTGGACATTACTACGAATGCTTTCTATCTCTGGTCGATGCTAATCAAGTTATTTGCAGAATTTTTCTAACCCTCTGGTGCAAAATTTGTCTCAGTTGAGAGTTAGTGCCTGTACTTTTACTGCCGTCTTCCTCATCCATGATGATGCTAAGACCTCCTCGACTGGAAAAAATCCTCTCATAATGCTGTCTAATCGTAAGTAGGTAGAACAGATACGCTTTTCGATGCACTTTTCTGTGGGCGAGAGGGGTATTGTAGGGTGCTCAAACGATCCTGGTCTAATGGTTTCATTCAATATTTATAAACTCATCCCCGGTTTTCATCAGGGGTACGTAGGAATGCTTCCGCTCTCGACGTTCCAAACTATTTTTCATTTTCCTCGATGCACAAATAAGATTTTACAAGCGTTTCCTAGCTCTTTCACTGTCCTTCTACCCAGAGCTTTTGACTGTATACAGCAAAGTCAGTACGGCTTCTACCTAGCTACTTGGTTGAAAGTGTTGTCGATATCTTCGAATTTTTGTAAAAATAATTCTTGATCGTACACCAAAAACCTACGTATTGGGTTAATTTCTGAAAACTATACCGGCTTTCACTAAAGTACTGTTGATGGAATTGATTATAATCTCGAAATATACCTACCTATGTAGCTACATGTATGTATGTATCTATTCTTCCTGGCATTGGAAATAATGTGATATTTCTGCACTGCTGATAGAAGCATTAGGAGATTAGGGACTTTAGATGTTTGAATTTTGTTGAATTATGAGCATGAAATGAAGTGACACGTGGACGATGATCCGATTTTGATTGCCTCATCCGACCAACTTCATTTTCAGTTTCAGAATATTCATTCGAATTTATATCAGTAGGACGGATTTAGCCATGGTTCTACTGAGGGTGGTTTCCGCAAAAGGAAAAGTTAGGCATCCTAGATCTCAGGAAACACTTTAAAGGACCTGCATACTGTGGGGCAAGCTAATACTTCAGTGTAAATGAGAATTTTTACATGCAGTGCGGTTTTAAACTGAATCTTTAACAAGCATGTAAGGTGAATATAACTATGAAACGAGTGTGAAGTAGGTACTATGCAATATGATGCAGATATTGCAGCCTATTATTATGTAATAATAAAGTGTGACTTACGGTAGTCGGTTTCTGAATAATTCCTTGACTTTTAGGACAATTGGGCCTGTACATATATCTGTATGGATTTAAGATGCCTTGGACGTATGAATGTTTAAGATGAAATAACTTGATCACATTGAGAACTGGCACATTTTGAATTGAATATCATTCCTACTTAGAGTTACTTCTGTAAAAGGAAAATTTCTCTTTATTATTGTGCACTTTCTGTCGAAATGCTTCATTTTTCCAATGGATTCATAACAACTTTTCACTAGCAAGCACTTATATATGACAGTTTGGCAACTCCTGTTTGTTCAAAGAGAACGGCAACATACTTTAAACGACTTGATTTTGTAAAATCATTACACCTCTGCTCATAAGAATAGTACAATATAATATAACAGAAACATCATGAAGTTTGCAAAAGCTCGATTAAATAATATCTGTAAAATTTCTAAATTACTACATGAATCCAACCAGCCTTACAAATAAAAATTATGGCATAGAAATTTTGTTTTTTTTACTGACCTTAATGTAATATTTTGTTTTATTTACGTATCCTAATTAGTATGTAGTTGAGTAGTCTCATAATTATAGTAATAGTTTTTTTTATATATGTAATTATGTATCGGGGAGCTCTTACAGCTTTTCTACATGGGTAAAGATGCATGCGAATATAACGAGTATTTGTTTAGTACTTGGTAACCTATAACATGGGTAGCTACCATGAAGTTATACGTTATTTGGTTACAGTATGCTTTGTTAGAGCAACTTAAATTTGTATTACTCCCCTACTTGATTTTCTTCCCCATTGACGGTATAACTCCTTGAATGTTTGTAACACTACAGAAAATACACACAAAAAACACACCGCACCACACTATTTAATTACAATATTATTCCTTGACACTTGCACAGGTGTATTAAGGAGGTTGATTCGAGACTTGTCTTACAAGGTCCCGGTATTAACTTGACACTATAGGGAAAGAGTAGATCATTGGAACTACACACTAGCGCTCTGTGCAACTCACTTGTCATGCGATGTATTAACTTAATTGGTTCGGGAGAGTCGGTAATTTCAGCTCCCCAAACGATGAGTTGATGTTTTTATCTCTGGTCTCACTAAAATCACTTAAAGCTGAACTTATTTTTGGTATTATCTTAACGTCCGTAGTACAATAATGAGATAACTAATCTACAGGATTCTCGCGGCCAGATCTCAAGAAACAGTTTCTCCCGGTTTTAACGAATTTGGCGTTTGGATTTCCTTGTCGTTCAACAATTGACATTAGATATGAAGCGTGTGTATGCACTCAATATGCTTCCTTTCCAATATGATTTCTGATTGGCGTCGACAAAGTAATTTTAAAGGATAGACTTCTTCCATCACACTTCTTCCTCTTGTAAAATCCTGTGGCATTAAATCCGGTTTTGATTTAACTGTATAGGAAAGGTTTTTAGTAGGAAAGGAGAATCTTGTATTTAAAGCTTCTCCAGCGACCGTGTATTGGTGAGGAGTTCCCTAGTAAGTCTCCATGCTTGTTTAGCAGCATTTTCTAGAGCACTGGGCGACTTGCCTTTAAAAAGGTCTAGATTGGGTAGGAAATAATGTGGACAACGTCGACATTGGAGACAGGAGATAAGCTGAAGTAGAATTCCATTTATTCTGTCACCAAGACAAGGCTCATCCCACTCAACTTCCCTCGGGTGCTTCTCACATTCGTAGAGAAGTAGAGTTTTCATGTGGTAAGAAGTCACCGGATTACCTGTAACCATTGTATTACTTTATTATAGGAGCTTCACGACCTAGACGAGATTATCCGTCGCATAAATTCATGCTGTAGCCTTGTTAATTTGCCATCTGGGACTCTCTGACATTACATTAGGTCTTAGACATTAAAACTTGTCAAGCTGCAAAGTTGTTGGGCTAAGCTGTACTGCTACTTTTTATACTTTTTTTTTAAACCAAGTTTATACAATATTTTTTTAATGACTGTCAATGCAATGGAAACTAACTTAGCTCACCCGGTAAGTCCAAGTGACGGTCCCGTAGAGTCTTGAGAAGACTTAAGCATTTCTTCCGGCACCCACCTTGTAACAATCGATTCTCAGCCTCTGCAAATGATAGTACCCACGCATCTCCTTCC
Organism: Dicyrtoma fusca; assembly: GCA_034695205.1. Lineage (NCBI taxonomy): Eukaryota > Metazoa > Arthropoda > Collembola > Symphypleona > Dicyrtomidae > Dicyrtoma > Dicyrtoma fusca. The sequence continues at coordinate 20,468 of JAQFZC010000807.1, read as the reverse complement.
ATTGCAGATTGCTTTCCCTACGAATAATGAATGAAGGGAAAGCTGGGTTCAGGGCAAATTCCACGAGTATGCATGCATTTATACCAGATATATATTTACATGGGAAGTAGAGCAACTCATAATTAGTAATCCTCATTTATTCACCTGCATGGAAAGACTTTCTTTAGAAAGCAAATCAAATCCTTCCGTTTTGACTTCAGCTACCAAATTTGGATGGGGCCAAGGAATGTGGGGGATTGGCCAATGGGCTGCACTTCGCGGCCAAACACCTGAGCACTTAAAAGCCGGTGTGATTTGTACGACAAATCGCTCACGAATCCGTAGTTTGACTTCAGTAGTATCCGCAATCATTTTCACGGAGTCTCGGTACGAACATTTGTCACAGGCTTGAGCCACTAACGTTTGAAATCGAGATCGAATTTTACGTGCAGACAAATAGCCGGAAGCCGTGATAAATTCCACCCAGAGTGACATGGAACGCTTCCGACCGTCACTTAATTTGAGCACGGCACAACCCGGGAGCGTTCCATCATCCACAAAATTAAAAACTCCCATTTGATTCAAATAGAGAACCACTTCAAACTCGGTGGGGGAAATGACATCCAGACCCTCATACCGGGCATTACACTCCGTGAGTGAAGAAATAAATCGAGGCTCTTGGACCTCAACTTCCTTCAAGACATCTTGAACCACTTTACAAACTTCCCGGATCGTTTTGGCAATCCCTCCCTTCCGTGTTTGCACTCTTTCTCCATAATATTTATTTAACTGGTACAGCATTTTGGATTGCGCCGCCATCATATCCTGAGGCACTAACATTGTGATTTTATTTTATGTTATACCTACGTATATATATATATCACTGGTCTTAATGAGTGTCGTGATCGAGTATTTGTTTTACTGCACAGCTGATTACGCTTTGGATTTTATTGAAAAGTACACTGGGCGAAGTGTGTCTTCCTAATGATGTAACTCTTCACATGGCTAGTTGTGGTCCAGTGTTGACTGCGTCCAACTCGTAAGAAGTAGGAGTGAGTGCGAGATAGCCCAAGTCGTGTTGGAAGGTTATAAGGACACGAGATTTGAATCACAACTGTTGAGAGGCTTTCCACGGGGACTTGTTTTTGATGAGTGTCTGGAATGCCTTCGGTAATTCAACAACAACCCTCACGTTGGTGTGTGTAAGCACTCTGAGTGAGTAATTCTGAAGGATGGAAAATGACAAGGGTTGTGGGATGAAAGCAACTCAGGTTTTTCCTCGTCGAGGGGAGCTCTGAGAGATGTTTGTGTTGTTGTAAGGACTTAAGTGTGGCAGAGTCATGTGGAGGATACAGGGATGTTGAGCTCTTGCCATGAGTCGAGAGGAGGGCGGTCTTGAAAGCCACCTGAGACTCCCAGATCTGAAAACCCCACGCCCATCGCACGCGACAACTTATTCATTTCAAAGTTTGATACTCCGAAGAATCAGTTTCACTCTGTACCTCTTCATAGCCCATGCCTTCCACGGTTCACTTATACATGTTCGATTTCCAGACAGTGCTTATACTCACTTTTTATTCCTTTTAACTTGAACCCTCGCATTACTGAATTTTTTCTCTTTCCAAAAAGTATGAATTCCGGTTGGCTCAATTCACCTTCTGACTACAGGAGAGCGGCCGCCTCACTAATTGTTTCATATTCCTTCCTCAGATACACATTGTTTTACACAAATTCTATTGTACTTGATAACTCTGGCTCGTTCTTGTTGGACATGAAACAAATAGGCAGTAGAAATACCTACACCTACCCATCTACTTTGTAGTATTAAAATGCTTTTGTTTACTTACATGGGGCACGATCACAGGGTAACGCTTCAAATTTATTCTACCACATGCGGGGTAAGTATCCTGCAAGTACGTAATTAACTTGGTGGGAAATTAATTTTAAGGTATTACAGATAAATTTATTCTTTATTTATTTTCCTTGATAATAACTTGCTGTGTACTCCTATTATTGATCTACAGAAAGATACTTTTTCCGCTTTTTCATGTATGCACTTTGTTCTCTACCCCTGCATACACATTCACAAAGAATGCAAAGCAAAAAAAAATAAATATAATTACTTTCAATGACGATCACGAGCAGCCAATTTTAAGCATTTTTTAGAAAGCAGGAATCCGATTTAAAATAAAGTGGTGTGTATATTGTGTACCAAGCCACCAACCGTTTCAGCGGCTTTTTTGGTGCCTGCTAATCTTATTTATATTTTGTAATAGCAGGGAGGATAATAAGCGAAAAGACACACGTTCTAATTGCATAATTCATTTAAGATAACGCTCGAGCGTGACTAGATTTGGCTTCCTTCGTAGTAGAAATCCTTTCACTGTGATGTTGGAACCGGATGCAAAAATTGAAAAGCCGTGAACGGTAGTAGTGATGCTTCGGCTACTAAATTAACCGGGAACAAATAACTTGAATTTCTGTAGAAACATAATTGCTTTTCTCGGAAACTCCCCGGGAATTTCCTCCCAGGAATAAAACATTTAAAAGTGGAAAAAGTGGTGACACTCTCTTTGCAATTTATTTGAGTCGCATTTTTGTGGACATGGGAAATTTGACACAGATGAATTTAAAACTACTGCAGCTCTGTCCAGCAGACAGGACCTTGTGGGTACCTATACCTACGTATGAGAGACTGGTCCATATCTATTTAAAATATCTCATTCTCCTGGACAAACCTTGGTTGGGAGGAAAGGAAAGGAACGGTGGAAACAATTGCTAGCTACAGATTTTGTAAAAAGTTGAACATGATAGTTTACAAGTGATTTTATGTGTTTGACTGGCATTATGTTGGCCAAGGAGTCGTGAGGTTTCTAGGAGGTGATGCAGTTTGGCTCTCGTTTCATCTCCTGTTCCTTTTGGCTGATAATTGTTGAGCCAGCGTGTGGATTGGATGAGAGGCTGGAGTGTGGAGGATGGATAAGACAGAGTTGTTGTTCCATTCGGCATAGGCAAGAGGAGAGTTGCGTGGTGAGAGCGGGTCGATTCATGCGGAGCCACTCCTTTCCCAGTCTGTGACAAATATCCTATCTTGAGTCAGTGTGACAGGATCTTCAGTTATAAAGATCTTTGGCGCCTGCGCTTCGTTCCCATGGAAACTTTCTTCTTCATCTTTTCCTACTACTTAAAAAATATTTTACAATCGATTTTTTTTTCTTCTCCAGACTCTCTCTTATGCCAAGTACATTTTTTTATTATAGATTCTGAGATGTAACCGAGATATCAAAGTTTATAAAAATATATAGAGTTGTTTTTTACACTGTTGATCCGTAAATTCTGCTGTTCAAACAACTACTCAATATCTCAAGCTGAGATGTCATTCTTAATGATTTTTCCCTTTTTTCCCCTCTTCTACTTTGTACTGTTATGAGGAAAATCGTACAGCGATTTTGAATTAATAGATTGTGAAACATATGAGGGTGCTCTGCGTCTACTGTCACCTTCATAAAATTATTTTGCAGTAGTCGAGTCTTGTCACGTCAATCTGTTCCAACATGTTTTTCTGCTTGTTTAATTAAAGGGGTTAGCAAGCGACAACTGGTTGTTAAAAATGATGTTGTTTTAATAAAATTAAAGATGTTGTTGTTTTGCGATAGTAGGAACTTTTTATTGAATAAGGTTTCCTATGAGAGCTGTAGAATGAAGAAGTACATAAGTACATTGCATTATTGGGGATATAGTTGGAGCCAACAGTTATAGAATGTGATCTCGCCTACTCAAACATGTTGTGGGGATAACCTTATCAGTAGCCACACGATCAGGTGCGATACATATAATTATTACCTTGCCGTTTTGTCCAACGTTTTATGTTCAACTCATAAAATATTTCAAGTTCCGGCGTTTTCCCTTTGGTTAGCTTCAATTGTCCTCACAACATCTCACAATCAGCTTGTACGGCATTACATTCGTGACATTAAAATTTCTTTTGTCGTTTTTTTCTTTCTGGTGATACATGCACAAGTAGGGTCTGTAATATCTGGTACATGCAGATAATAACTACCTACCTATATGCCTACCTACCTAGATAGTTATATTACTATAGGCTAAGAGTAGAGATTTGATGTTTTATCTTTGCAAGAGCCGTCGATGTTCTTTTGTGTCGATTAATAGGAATCCAAAAATACTAGAGTACAATAATGTGAAAGATTATTTCTTTGTACATAATAGTAGAACAACCCTAGTTTTTAAAGTGTCGGCTTAAGCCTCTTTTGGAAGAGATACTGAGATCGAAGGTGGGTCGGATGGTTCAGGCTCATTCATACACATGCAGGGGTGTATCGGTACTATTGTCGGAGGGCACTTTCCTATCCTGGGTCCATGCCTATCGCGGATTACAAATCCTATATTATCTCAATTATTAGTTATTTAATGCATAAAACTGCTTTGCTTTCTGGTGACGGTTCCCTGGCTTGTAAATTCTATATAATTTAACTGATAGGCACAATGATAATGTTTAGTTACAAACAAGGTGGAAAAAAGTTGAATTAGGTACGCAAACTTTGCCAGATTCTATCAGATATCGGTTTAGCTCATCGTTGTACATATTTGTTAATTTTCTGCCTTCGGATTGTGTCAAAAGAAGGATGTCTGGTACAGGCTGTCTGGGATAGGTTGGTATCTCTAGTATCTCGCCTCTCACAAAATCCAGAGCATTGGGGGCAATGGCTTTGTACAAACCTCATTGGGTCCGCATGGGATGAGTACCAGGGTATCTGTACCATGTTATTGAAATCTCTTTTTCATTGTTATTTTATTTACATACGCAGTGGGATAGTAGCATCGTGTGGATGAATTGTGTAGGATCACCACTCACGTAACAAAAGTAGTGTGAAGTTATCAAAAAGACCCGCTTTCTAACTAGTGATTATCTTGTAATCGAATACCACTTGGACGTGGAGCTGGAGCATCGGCTGTCATTGTAAGGGAACAATATCTGAGAGAATATCATATGGTGAAATATCCATATATTATTAGGTATGTAATATGCAATCATATATACCTATAGGTACTTTTCCAGCCTTTTATGTTTCCTTATCGCAAGGAACCAGAGGCTTATGTAAATAAAGATTTGAAGGAGCTTCTCTCCTTATAGTTTCAAAGCTGCTCTCGTTCAAGTTGAAAGGATCATTAATAACTTGGGTGTGTGTGTGCAGATTCGTAATATGAATATTTTTGAATTGATTTCAAAATTTCTGTAAAAATTCTTATAGTCTAAATGGCCTGAAAATTGTAGATGTATACAGCAGGAATATCCTGGAGCATATTTTTAAGAATAAATGGAAAAAGTTGGAAATGGTAATTGTAAATCCCTCCCTTACTTCATCCCTGTTGACAGGGTGTAGCTGGAAGGCAAGGCCTAAATGAGAAATTAGTGTATAAATATTGTACTCGTACAGAGGTAGGTCTCCACTTACCTACATGCCTTTGCCGTATTTGTCTTCAGTTCTGACTAATTATGAGGCAGTGTACCACCCAGGTGCAAAAATTTGGTGCAGAATTAGTTTTGTAACGAAGACGGAATGGTCATAAAGAATTACAAGCATATATCCTGTCACAAGGTACTAATGGGCTAATGCAGTTAGAAGATAAATGTGAGAAAAGAAAGTATGCCGAGAATGCAACTTCCCGTACATCCAATATTCCTTGTATTTCCCTTCCATGTCAGCGCTGATATTTTTCCTTTGAGTTTTATGTATACGGAGGTAGGTGTATGTACCGCACTTGGACTTGGAGACACTCAATGCCCATAAAACTCTACGCATAGTTTGGTTTAGGAAACATTTTCATTTCGGAGTTTAAGTTCCCCCACTGACTGGCATAGTGAGACAAGATGTATGTTTGAATGAATGTTTTGCTGATTGTTAATTATGACTCTCCGTCGAGATCGTTGAGGATGACACCAAAGGAGGAGAGACGAGACTAAAAATCTTCTGGAACAATGTACAAGTTGTATTGACATTCGACCACATACATATAACTCTTGCTGTTGAGCTGGTGAGGAAGTAGCAGCGTGTGTCACTGGTTTATGTCATTCTGGCAGAGTGTAGAACAGTTGGCGTCAGACGGGATTCCTCTGACATGATTCTCTTCCGTCTGCTGTCCTCTGTCTTTTGTTGATTTTTCTAAGTCAGTGTTTCACTTGGGAATTTCGTCTGTGCATTGTGAATGCATGAAGCGTACACAGCATTATCGGAGGGCTGTAAAATACTTACAAGGTTACATCCTACATCCATGTAAAGTTGTAATTCTCTCCAGGATGATGGTCGTGTTGCAGAAATGCAGATTTAAGACCATTATTCCTTGGTGATGGCTCAGAAGCACATAAGCTTGTAGAGACGTCTGTAGTGTGTGTGTGTCTTCGTAGTACTGTACCTCTGCCGGCTGCGTCTGTTTACTCTCAAGAGTATAAGCTCCTGCTATAATTTATCCTATTGTTTACGTTAGCACTTGAGCGTATGTAAAAGTGTTATTGAGATGTAATTATTTTTTTGTACGCCGGTTTGTTACCCTCTGATAGTGATAATGAATTTTTAATGTAAATCAAATGATGTCATTCCAGCGGTTTTGATTTGACTCGTCTAAATAGCCGGCAGTACAGCCTGTATGCTGTGTTCTGCAGGGCTGCAATGTTAAGAGGGGCTTGCGGCTGCTCGGACTGCGTGTATGTGTGTGGGAACAGTGTGCATTCAAGGTTCTAGTTTTGTTGACAGGAGCACAAGAGGACTTAGTGGGTGATAAAAAATGAAGGCACTTAACTCATATTGCATGGGCTTGGTCTACACAATACGTGAGAGTGATTACTATTTCACTGTTTTCTTTGACGTTTGAGTACATGCATGCGTAAAGGACGTGGAGTGGAGGTAGAGATAGTAGTAAATAAGTAAATATTCATTTGAACATTCGGTAGCTGGGTGGCTCCCCAGGTAATTACTCAAAGCTGTGAAGTGAAGTATTGTATATAAATAGACAAATACGGGAGACTATTGTTGCTGTTGACGAACTCATGGCAGGGAGGAAGAGAGACGGCAAACGGGTTTTTTAGTAAATTTTCAAGTTATTCTGCTCGTTCCTATTCCTCGTATAAAATGTGAAACTTGTCTAGAAGGACGAGGGACTCTCAAGTCCTGAGTGTGTGTATAATAGATTTAAAGCCGAAAAATGATTAACGGATATATGTGTCTGATGTGTGATACGCATCTAATCGTAATTGTAGTTGGTAAGCGTTTAAGTAATAATGAAGGGCTTCGTTTCTTCCAGGGAAATAGTAGATTATAATTGTGAGCTGGATGACATGGAGCGATGGGTCTTCTCATTCTTCTGTTGTCTGTCCAATGAAATGTAGGTGTATGTAAAAAGCGAAGGAGCCAGAGTGAGTATCGGTTTCATCAACTGCTTATTATTCTTATTTTGAAAGGGATTGGGTGAGGTAGGGCCGGACGACTGATCTTATCAATGGAATTTTTGGAGAACTACCAGTGTCCTCTCTCTCTCTCTTTCTATCACATTTTCTTCCTATATTATTTGACATTCGTGTCCCTTGGCCTTCTTCGCATTTCGTGACCCATTCTGTCTGTCTTGTCAAAATTTATGGAGCCGCCTTGTTTCGTGTTCAACTTGGCGAGATATATCAAATCTAAACTTGGGATGTTGCATCCTACGTTTCCCCTATTACCTTATGATTCCTTTTCCTTTTAATTTTTTCCCCATGTATGTTTTGTCTGCCGCCTTGCGCCTTCACGTCAGCTCAACTTGGTCACGAGAGAAGCTCTCATCTCATGCTCCAAAGTCACAGCCCAAGACGGTCTGAATGACACAAGAGGTCAGTGGAGCACTGCCGTGTGTGTAAAACAATATCAACTTAGTGCTACACCTCAGTTTAATTGCAGGCAGGTGCGTATACAGTACTCGACTATTGCTTTACCGGTCCATCCCCGTTCTCGTGAGTCTGCAGGGATGTTGTGTAGCTTTTCCCCTTGCTTATTCTGCTAGTGTTACGTCAGGAGCATGGTCGAGGGTGATTAGCATTGTCGCTAATTATTGAATAAAGGGACTGTGGAGTCCATATGTGTGTATTGTAGTCAGATAATGCATCTTCAAGTTTAAAATGGGCTGATCATGGAACGGTCGCCAGTTGTTTTTGCTGCAGTACCCTGTCAAATACTTAATCAGATATATAGATATAAAGAATAAATATGACCAAGTATTCAACTTTCGAATTCGACGAGACCCTCAGTGTAGCTGAGAAAGCATGTTTGAACATGCGATATCATCTCAAATATGATTTATTTGTCTGGCATGGTTCGGCCGAGCATTCCATGCATTTGAATTGATTGCGATGATCTTTTCTCAAGAAGTAAAGTATAAGGGCAAAATTGTCGGAAGATACACTGTTGATTGTAGACGCTGGTTGGGTATATGTTGGGGATAATTTTATAATTCCTAAGGTTTTCTGGAAGAGGCCCACCCTTTGGTGCCCAGTGGTGGGTAAGACTTTCCCGTCACATCCTCGTTTGTGTGTGATTCCAGCGGTTTCCTATCCTCAATCTGCCCTGGAAGATTTTATTGCTTGACGTTGTAATATCTTATGTTATAGACAAGTGTTTCAAAGTATTATGTCTGGATGCACCTACCCAGTATGTACGGTGCCACACACGGACATAGACGCATATCCATTTAGGTAGCGACTTGTACGAGCGCAGTTGACAGAGCTGAAAGAAACCGAGGGAGCTGCCGTCTGAATGCTTGAAACAATCCAAGTAGAATGAGTTTAATGAAGTGGAATGCGTTCCTTCTCTTCCCATGTTATGGTTATTGTCGACCGTCAAGGAGGACTCATATTCATTCCCGTCTGACAGATTCTTATTTTACAAAATGTAAGACATAATTATTTGGATTCAAAGTGGGGATAGGTAGGTGGTATGCCTCCTATGTTTATATCGAGAGATCCTCATCATTCGCTTATGGAAAACAGTTGTTGTGAGGCTGAGGCCGCTGCAATTACACAAATATTGAGCTCTGCTCTCAGTTTTACATAAGGGAGCACTCCAAGTCGGCACCTTCATCTCCAGCCGGCCTTCTTTCATGTTTTCGTATTTTCACTTTACTCCTAAACCTTTGGCTCTACAACGCACGCCTGGAATTATAAGTATATGCAAGCTTGCTGGATTTTTTGTCCATTAATGGAGTATCAAATCATGTTTACGAAAACGCGAGTCCTTCCCTTTGCTTTCTACATTAATTTTGAAATTTAATTCAACACTTGCAGTTTAATTTGATTTTGTAGTACTTATGGGCTATTCGGTGTAATAGCTTCTAGATTTATATTTCATGCCGTACTGGTATACATAGGTAAATGGTGAAACTAGAATGCCTTGGATTGGTGTGTGTACAACAGGGTTGATGGAGACTGGTATATAAGCTATGTATAAGCTGATAATGAATTTTGGCTTTCGCAGGTCTGTGTGTAGATGTAACGTAATTGTATTTGCGAAGAGAAACATTTTACCCAGTGTTTGTGTTGGGATGGTTGTATGGGACAAGTATAATTCGATGACTTGTTGTTTAATCTAATTATCACTGCTGCACATCCTGCCCTCATCCGATTTCCCCTTTTCATGCGAATCAACTCATGTTTTCTCTCGTTCTCTGTTAATACTCGAGCATTTTACATTCCCTTTGGTTTCGCCTGGTTGTCGCCTGCCACCGGGTCATATGCACAATAGCAATTAGTATTCTTGTACACAATTATTCAGTGAGTGCGAGCTTCCTTGGGATACTTTACAGTTCTATATATAGTACAGTATTTTAGGTTCTTATACTTGAGTGCTATCATTATGTTCGGTAGTGTTCTGTAGTGGGGTACACGGGTTCTGGGTTGTTGGGACCAAAGTTTGAGCAAATGGAACGGGCACGACACTACCGAATGCGAATGAAATGCATTTGCGCATTGTGCCTTGACACGAGTGGCTGCAGTCCGGAGCGAGATGAAGGGAGTAGAAGAAAAGAGCAGTTTCGTATTTTGTAATTACAGTACATATAAAGCCTCCCATCTGAGTCTTTATGCACACTTATGTGGACAATCCTGCATGCTTCAAGGATATTTGTACTTATTGTCGTCGTAAATCCCTTGTCAGGGAATAATAAGACCCTATAAACCCCTCCTGGTTCAAACCTCACAGTCCTCGTAAGATAGATTCATCTGAGGCAGTCAACTTGAAAATCAAAATCTCATCTGGTCACCATAATTTCAAATTCATTACATCAGTTTTATCCCTAAAGGGGCTCTATGTCGAATTTCATGATTATGTAGTCGAAGCTATTACAGAATTTTGAGTAAAGGCACGTAGTTCCATAGGTACATACTTAATTTTTTAGGCGTTCAAGTACCAGTTTATTTTACTTTTTTTTTAATTGTAATATTGGATGTAAAAATTGTAATGATACGTTCGCAACTAAAAATCTTCGTGAATTCACGGGTGTACTTTGTCAGTGTGTAAGGGATTAAATGAAACTAAAAGACTTTTTTCTAAAAAAGTATAGAGGGTCTGCCGGCGGTTTCTTTTTTAGTATTTTGTAAAGGTCGCTGTGTCCTTTATTTTTTTTGTAAGCATTTATGTGATCTCGCCAGTATATAATTTCATAGAGGGTGGATAAGAAAAGTTATTTGGTTTGCAATTAAGACTGTGAGCATGCATCTAGTTGGAGTTTTAGCGTGTTGTGTGGGTGGATTAGTGAAGTGGATAGGATTGATCATGGTTGATGAAGAGCTTTACTTTTCTCTTTCGATGATCAACTTGTGATTTCTCTTGGGAAGAGCGTAGTGTTGGATCCACGGGGATCCCTTTCTCTTGTTTCCATCTTGTTGCTAGAACTTAGCTCTGCCTTATGAAGTCAGTGAATCGGAAGTGATGCTCACATCTCTGATAATAAATTCACTTTAATCTCGAACCCATTTTCCATCGATAGACATACAGGGAATTCGAACCCTCCTTCATCCGGCTAAAACTTCCCTGAGCTTTCCGCATGAACTTCTTCTGTCTAGTTTATAATAATATCTTTTTTCTCTCCCCTATCTCAACCTTCTTGGACCCTCTTAGTCTATTAGGTGGGCCTTGTATTCCGATCCAGATTTTATTTAGGTATCTCATCTTTAGAATCAGGGGAAAAACAAAACATAGTATTTTTGAAACGGAATGAAATAATTTGATAAAAAACTCGGGTTTTAAGTTTTGAATTTGTTTACTCATAAACTGTTACATAAATGTCGGACAGAAGTTGCCATCCCCCAGTATAACCCAGTATTTATTTCTATTTAAATACTACACGTTCTTCTTACATATAATAAGGGAGACTTGGGTAAGAATAGCATACCGGGTAAAAACGGCAGTTTCGAAAATGCTAGTTTGGGTTCAGATCACATAATTGAAAATCCAGAGCGTAATTTAAAAAACTAGATTTTTTGTATTTTTTATGATGCATGCATGTTAAATGCATTTCTAAAATTTTTGCTTTACCCGATGTTTTTTGTCCCGAGCTATATACCTACGTCTGTATACACAATATAAACTTTTGTCAGTATTATGACTAAATTGTAAGCTTATGTAGCTAAATGCATGCATTAATTCCATTGCATGACCCTTTGCGCTTAGGGAAGTGAAATTGTCTTTTGATTTATTATGGTTTTTGCGTTTTGGTGGTAGTGAATGTAGGTGGTGTACTTCTCTTATGTATACCTATGGTCAGACATCCACAAAAAAGGGTACTAAAAAGGTACTCTGATCTGATGAATATTTCATATACTTCTCGTAAACAATATAATAATGAAAGTGGGTAGCTTCTAGCCTTGTTTGCAGCCTGCATTAATTTGCTGGGTTGTAATTTATGAAAGATAGTACTTTAATGAGGTGCAATTAGCCTCATTTTTCCGAATTTGTTTTATCAGTATAGTTTCATAAAATTATGCAATTTGAATGTCTTTATCTTCTTCTCGCAGAGCTTGTATGCCGTCAATGGTTCCGAACTTTATATTAGCTGCAGGTAAATACAACAACAACAAGGATAATTTCAGTAGAGACACACATAGGACAGCGTATAAGTGTTTTGTTTCAGCGAAGAGCGTATTATTTGTGAGGATGTTTTGGAAAAGCATCGTTCTACAATGCAGTTAGTGTTCTCCGAGGAAGTTTCTGTTTCGTACACTAATGAGTCTGAATCACGAAACGTAAAATCTTAAATGTCTACTCAGTGGGGTGATAAATGGGATGGCATGATGGAACCGATAGAACTCAATCGATTTACATTTTCCAAAGATCATGCAATTTCTAATAATAGTATTACCATTTGCTACAGGTACAGTGCTCATAGGCACTTGAGTATGCAGAACGATCAGTGCTGTCCAAATTGGCCTGGAATTAGAATGTAGGGAACATCAAGTTGTAAAGCTCGCTTGAAAATTTTTCAGCACTGTTGTTGCTATAGAAGATGTGCAGTACCTATGCATTCACCATCAAACTGCAAAAGCATTAGATTACTTATTTTGTTTTGGAACCCAGCTACTACGATTTGTTCCCGGTTGCTCTTGAAGGCTTGAATGCAGTTATTTAAATGGGACCAGTAAGGAGACAATTTAGGATATTTTGACAGACGCGGAAGTAGTGAAAAGGGAAATTTGTCTAAGCAACAGGATTTGTTCCGGCCGGGACTTGTGACACCGAATTAAAATTTGTAATAAAACTAAAGTTGAATCTTTTTACTGTGATTTATACATGAATGGAAGGAGGTTGGGAAGTAAAATAGATGTTGTTAGAATCGTATTATTTGATCGGTTGATGATGATGCTCTTATATTTCCATGGATGAGGGAGATATGGATGGTGTTGAATTGCTCTGTTTCACTAATGGATCTAGTAATCTGATTTTGACCCTCTGGCATCACACTACCAGTCAACCAAAACGTAGTCTGGCGCTCTGGGTTCCTTCTCTGCCTAAGATGCATAGAGTGGGAAGCAGGGTCGTAGAGGGATTGTAGACGCCAGGATGATAATAAGCGTAGTAACGGTTGGCTCATATTGTCCTCCACTGTTCATCCCAAAACACTCCAAGTCTTACCCCAAACAGCATCCCAAAAAAAAAATCGAATTCTCTCCACCGACGCAGTCCCACCAAGCTTTCTGCTTCGCCTGTCTCGGTTTTGTACTCATTCAATGAATTCATGGCGTGTACAAAATAGTTTGCGACTTTTATATCCCTGTCCTTATGCACGTATACTCGAGCCCGTATGTACATAGTACGGTGATAGAATGGCAGGTTGGACTTGGAGTACATTGGTTGTACATTGGTCTTAGTGGTAGGTTACTTCCTTGTTTTGCATTTCCATGGAGTACACTTTTACCCGACTATGTACACCGTAGCTCCCATTTACTTCTTGCTATTCTCCAAACTTAGTTTCAAATTACTTTCGCTTCATTTCTTGGCGTTCAGTTTGCCCTGGAGATCTTTTATGTTTCCTCTAGAAACACAAAGAGACTTTTGGTTTTTTTTTAAAAGAACGGAAAGCAACTGTAGTACATATATGTACCGGGCTACTTGAGTCAATGCGTTTTTATCGCTATTAGGTCGTATATTACGCCTTCAGTACTGATGTGATGGAATTTTTTGACTTGAACTATTTTAATGTTTAAAATTCCGGAGGATTATTAAGGCTCGTGATATGGTTATGAATGTTCATTCTTAAAGACTATGGTGGATGGTAGAGAAAATCTTAAGTTTCTGTAGGTTGTCAGCAGTGTCTGAAAGACAATGTAAATAATAACCAAGTTTAGCAATAAAGTAATAAGATAAGAATTAAGGTGAAAAAATTAAATGGCCTGTGGAGTAGGAGTAGCAACTTGGTTCATTTTCCGGATTTTGAAAGGAGATATTTATCTCTGGCTTCTCTGGCTTGCTCGCGCGTTCAGTGTGCAGTCGATCCATTTCTGCAATGGAATGTAGTGCGCTCAGGAGAATGTGAAATAATTTCTTTTGTCTTCTACTATTATTTAATGACGTTTCTGTCGTGGTCCTCAGAATTTCATGTGATTTTATGACGCAACTATCCACTAAAGTTTCCAACCGGTGCTGGTGGACAGGACAGAACTCACTGAATTTGTGTTTATGAATATGTTGGTTTTGGCTGCGTGCAAGGAAAGGTTTTTTTTTTTGGTGGCAGGCATGGTTTAGTCTACATATCTTGTCTTAATGGTAATATTGTTGTTTTTATGTCACAGGTTTTGAAATATTGCGATCATTTGCACGGGAAGTGGTACTTCAGCGAAATTCGGGCCATATTTTCAAGACATTACCTGCTCCAGAATGTGGCGATTGAAATATTTCTGGCCAGTCGCAGTAAGTTGGACCCTACCAGTTTTTCTTACATTTTTAATTTGCTCATTTCTTCTTTTTTTTTGCCCATCAAATTTCATCCTTTTTATTTGAAATCCTGTGCTTTTGGTTTATGCCTTATCTTTTACGGTCATAATTGGACAGTTTGTGTTTACTACATTTTGTTTGTATCAACATACACATCTATTAACTATACTGACCATATATAGGTGTAGGTACCAATAATCATTACACACTCTGACCATAGTATACCTAAGTAGGTATATAGCATATACTTTCGTCGGGCACGGGGTAACGTGTAAGGAGCTGTGTGTTATTTTTGGGCAGAGCTCCTGTTGCGTTAATTTCTATTGTACGGCTGATATTGTTAGAAATCAGATATTTGTCACACTTCATAGTGTGAAACTACCGTCCATGTAGGTAGCACTATAGCTGTGAATTAAAAGTCATACGACTCTCCAGTACCCTGCATATGTACAAGCATCACGGCTCATAATACCAACAATACCGACATCATCAGTCCCAGATATTGACTATTGTCATTTGGGGGTGTCGCCCAGATGCACAAAACTAACACATTTTTGTTACAGACATCTTATTCGGTCTTTGTTAAACCTTTCAGCGTTATTTCCTTGCGTGATAAATATTGCTAGGACCCTGTGTACCCTTTTCTTACTATAAGTAAAAGTATACATAGAAAGGCGCCTTCCTTCCTTCCTTCTTCAGAGCTTCCTTCTTTACGTCTTTTATTGTTATTGTATGTAAGTGCGTGATTATTTATATTTTATTACTCATTTTTGGATCTGTATGGATTAGTTTACAATATTAGTAGTTTGGATAGCAGTTTTATTTTTGCTGACTTACTGTAAATCTCTGCTGATATTCAAGGAGTAAATTTAAGTTGTAAATACAGTCATAGCTAACAGAGTCCGTCATCTGTGGTGGCTTTTAAGATTTTCCACGAGACAGTCTAAGTTATCTGAGGTTCTGGAAAGTAGTGAGCAATTTAGATGTTTGGGCCTTTGACAAATGTGTGCACTTAACCTCAACGGTGGGCTCGTAAACTGTGCTCGTTATGTCAACCCGGGCCTTTTTTATGTACTATCTCTCTCGCTCTCTCTCTCTCTCCCTTTTGTTCCCTTTCGTTTTTCCTGTAGTCTTTCCTTGTGTTGATATAAATTAAAAGTCGTGTTGTAAACCAGGGGAAAATATTACGTAGGGACCTACGCTCCGTATCTCTCTGTATACCTATGCATGCGAGTGTCTACTCAAAAAGGTAACCGTGTGGTTACTAAATACCTATTTCTTTTTTTGTCTTCTGCAAAAGGCTCGATTTCTTTGTGGGGATAGGGAGAAGTCTGTGATAAGTATTTTCTAGGATTCTCAGCTTTGGAAACATTTTATGAGGAAATTTTTAAAGTCTTCTCAAGTGTACCTAACCTAGCCTACCTACGAAGGGACACAGGTAGTATAAATACAGGTAATAAGTCCGTCACTATTTGGGTATCGGTTAAATAACTAAAGTACCAACCTACCTACCAGATTCTTGAGTGGGACTGAGGATAGTCTAGTCATACAATACTTCTCCTTTCCCCCTTTTGTTTGTTTTTGTTTTTTAAGAACTCCCGTACAATGAGTATTTTTACTACAAAGATTTTTTCATATCCGAAATATCACATATTTTATCATTTACTTGGATTCAAAATAACTAAACTGTCTATTAATTTTCGGGTTGTGTTGGTTTTTTATAACTTTGGGGTTGAAATTTATAATGGAAAGTTTTAACTTTACTTAAACCTTTTAAGCAAGTTATGGTAAAGTTTTTCAAAATAAAATGTAAATTAACTATAGTAGCTCTACGTAGGATTTGTTTGGGATGGCCTTTTTAAAGATTTAAATTTTTGCTATTTATTTGAGTTTGAGATTTGGTGTTTTCTAAATTGTACTTGAATGTGATATGAGTTTTAATATAGAAAATAATCAGACGGTGAAAGCTTATTTATTTACATTATCATATTTATTTGTGTTTGTTTGAAGTATGTGCTCCAACAAGTATGTACGTAGTGTTAGGGCTTCAAAAGTGTTCCATGTCCATAAATGTTTGCCGTGATGAAGGACACGTTGTTTCATTAGAAGAGACAACTTCAGGTCTACTGAATTCAGTAATGAATTGACGAGGTGTCGAATAAAAGGAATGGCGTATTGTATAAAGGCGGATGATGGGAATGAAACAGTCGAGCCGCCTCATAGGCTTTTTCACGAAACATCTACAGAGTGGGAAGGCTTTACTCTATTTTCTTGTACCAATTAGGTACAATTAGGTCTCGGATCTCTGATGATGTTTGAGCGGCTCTAGCCGCGCTCTCTTATCTTTTAATGTAGGCACACAAATAATACGTAATATTACGTTGAAAGCTTTGTGCTCATAACAATCCGAATAATATTTTCCGCTCTTCATCTGATACACACCAGTCGTTCAGTCCAGACTGGCTCAGTGCACAGAGTTACAGAGTCTGTTGGTCTTTGAAAACTATATGCACACGGAGTTAAGGGGTCAGGATGATTGGGACTCCTATATCCATTGAGGGTAAAACATATTCGCATGATATTACGGTTTTTTGTAAGCATCGGCGTACATACTTACCTAGGCACGGTTGCCGTAATAAAAGCAATCAAGGTATGAATCGTATTATGATTTGTATGGCCTTAATATCTTGAATCATGTACGAAGACGGATTTCGTATAATGCCAGACGAAAGGGTCGTATTTAAAACGTCTTGTTTGTTTAATACCGACTTTTGAAGGTAGTGAAATTCACTCGTCTCCACGTTCATCTTACTGGGAATGAAGCTAATGAGGAAACCAGTTCTCTGTTGAGGGCTTTGCAATCGACAGACGTGAGGTTCCTCCCTCAGCTGTTATGTTAGACTCTGTTCTCAATCCGCTAACTTCACATACTGTAAACTGTAAGCTGGTCTCCCTTAAAACACTTTGGAGTGGGTAGAGAGCTCTACTTATAGTGAATCAAGCATAGCACACCTGATGATTATCTCACAGTCTCATTCATCTCTTTTTCTTCCCCTGTAAATTCAACAACTGCGATCGCCCAAGGTCTTGTTACCTTGCTGAATACTCCACGGATGAATAGAGACCGATCAGGAAAAATATTACAGGAGAAATGCGTCATCTGATAGTTCTCAGCTTCATCATTCTCTCCCATCAGCCTCACCACATGATTCAATTATGTTCCGTATTAATGACTGTAGCAACAGATTTTCAATTTTCCTTTGAGTTAAAAAAAAAATATTGCATACACACGGGCTGTAGCGTGCACAACTTGTATAGCAAATCGTTGGAGAACGTGTGACTTGTCATAATTAATCGTTCCCTTCACAAAGAGCACTAAGGTGGACGGTATGGGGACTGTGGTGGTATAACTGTTCCGTTTAGAAATCCCATTTACATGGGTGTTACGTAGGTATGTGCCTCGGCAGAATCCTTGTATTTACTCCACATGTCTGTCCGCCTGCTTTGAGTATGATTAGTTGTATACCTACCTATTATATGTATTCTCTCTCTCTCTCTCTTGCAGCTTCGGTGATGTTTGCTTTTCCGGATCAAGCTACTGTGAAGAAAGTGATCAAGGCTCTTCCTCGCGTTGGAGTAGGAATTAAGTATGGAATCCCACAAACAAGGTAACCAAATGTTTTCAAGTACATGTAATTACGATCACACAGTAGAATTTATAGGTGAACAAAAAAAAATTAAGGAAGGGAGTTTACGTGTAGAACCTGTTGGTTAAAGGTTGCTACAAAGGTGTTCGGAATGAGAAGATTTTTCAAATTGTCGCATTCTAGTTACAACCCTTGAAAAGCAGTCTGTCTGTAGCTTTAGTTTCGACCAACTAACGAACTAACCATGTAGTCATCTTATCTGGATTCGAAAAAGTACGATGATAGTTATGGGGATTTAGAAGTAGTTTCTACCAGTTGACTGACTGTGAGTTGTCTTATCTCAAGCTCCTTCACAGTCGTCCATACATTGCGTCTACAAGAATCTCAATACTTTTACCCCTCCTCATGTAAGCACACGGAATCCTTGTGCACGACCTGTACAAGGCTATAGTAACTTCGTCAATCGCATCCTCCCCCGTCATTCTATAGACGCAGTGTGTGGACGACCCCTTACTTGAAAAGTAGAGAAATTGACGGTTAGATGCTGATGATTTTTCCCCCTCAGTGTCATCCAGCTTACTGACTCCAGTTGTGCGCCAAGCCTTGACGGAGAGTACCTAGACCCTGGCAATCCTTCGACTTTTTAGGTCTCGATCCCTATGTATGCATAGTGCTTCTATAGACTGTATAGGTGTCTACTTAAGAGAGGACAGTTTGAACATGGTTCACTTGTCAGGACGGAGCGGAATAAATCGAAAGTGGTTGGCTCATCTTCTGGCTACCTTGGTCTTGGTTTAACTTTATCAGATGTAACATGTTGGTGAGCACAATATATTATTTAGTTATTTGGAAAACAAGTATTAGATTCCTTATGGTACAGACAGGTACATCAAGGAAGGGAGTCGACGTACCTATAGGAGACGAAACTTCATTAAGCGTTATTTTGATATTCTTCTATCCCATTCCAACCCGTGAAGGCTCAAAATTGATAAAAATGATAAATTTGTCGTCACGAAGCGTCTTCTCTTTCTGAAAATAAATTGTACACAGTTTGTATCCTGGTAGGATTTAATGATGACGTCTATAAAGTTATACCTGCATGGCACAGGTACACAGATATGTATTTGTATGCATGGACGGATAGATGTTGGAAGGAAATTCGTAAACTTTGGTGGCTACGATGGTGCCCGGTAGATTGGTTGATTTAATAGTTATCAGGGAAGGCAAGTGCACAAGTTCCGACCAAGCACTTTATATA
The DNA here is from genome assembly GCA_034695205.1 of Dicyrtoma fusca. Lineage (NCBI taxonomy): Eukaryota > Metazoa > Arthropoda > Collembola > Symphypleona > Dicyrtomidae > Dicyrtoma > Dicyrtoma fusca. Next base: position 1,119 of record JAQFZC010000807.1, on the reverse strand, counting down.
ATTAGGTTATATACTACATTCACTTGCCCTGGAAATAGCAGCGGCATCATTTTTTGGAACTTTTAGATACGTGGTTTGGTTGATCCGCCGTAAGGAGTATCACTATTTTACAGTATGGTTGATGGTGCAGTAATCAATTATCTTAGATTAATACAGCTGGAGTAGTTTTAGAATGTGTAACTTTGGGCAATGCAATAATTTTGCGTGTGTTATTAGTATTAGTGTTATAATTTGGATTCAGGTAAATATGGAGTGAATCTGAGAAATGTAACCTAAACGCCCATGGCAAGGTCTATCATGATTATTATTATCATCGTCCCAGGGTAGAGAAGGAATTAAAAGGCAGCTCCGCCCGAGGCAACTAAAGGCACCTTAAAGTTGATGCAAGGCGACGATTTTTTAAAGTTTACGTTTGGCTGACCTATGGACATGAGTGGGCTTAAATCTACTGTGACATCAGTTAGAAAACCCACATACAAGAAAAGCCGAGGAGACGAACAAAAAATTACTGTTTTCTACGTGCTTCGTCTTGTTTTTTTTTCTTCTTCTCTGTATTTATGTACGACTGTGTTTTATCGTTACCTTTCAAGATGGGCAGAGAAGAGAAAAGAGACGCTCGAATCAGATGACATGACGTGCTCACTCACTCACATTACCTTCACATCTGACTGGACTTTAGAAAATCACCTACCTACATGCACAATTATCGAGCAATGAGACTGGTTTTGTCTGTCTGTCCTGTCTTCTGTATTCTCAAGAAGTGGCTAGCATTGCCTACGTGTTTTGCCTACACAAACATCAAAGCTAACTGAACAATGCACTAGGATTATGGTCAGAAAAATGGCAGAAAGCGTTTATTATTTCTGCTCTTGTAATTGATACATTTTTGAGCCACACGTATTGTTATTTGGATTTGGACTCAGCACTAATTCAACCTATCATGGGATCTGTTAAATATATTGACTTTATGACTATCAAAAGTTGTATCCGTCCGTGAAGAAAAGCCGAGCGTAGGTACTTACACATTTCGTGAGAATAGTGCATGTCGTTTTGCTGGCACCCAAGGTTTATTTTTGTAGCGTTTAATTGTTGGAAGGAGGGCTTGACTGCTTCGTGATA
>JAQFZC010000806.1:0-39926 GCA_034695205.1 Dicyrtoma fusca | reverse complement strand
CGTTCCCGTGTTTGTATTTTTGAGTGTGGACATTTTATGAGAATTTTACGACATACTACATATTATAATGTCGCAATAATCCAAAATACATTGTCTTGTCCTTGTTTTGTGCACTAATTGTTATTGTTCTTAAATTTAAAGACAAATGACAAAATTGAAAATAAAAGTGTAGGCAATTCTGAACGTGTTTTACTTGGAGACTACAATAAGGGATATCCAGTGTACGTAGTAAAGAACTACAGACACAATTGAAATAACTAATCTGTCTCCTGCAATGTCGGAGTAAACTGAAAGCTATGTAAAAACGGGGCTTATCGTTTGGGCAGAAGGATTAAAGAGTAAAGTAATTTTAATTTTTCAGCTTCTCAGACAAACTACGGCACATAGATTCTCGGGGAAAATCCAGGAATTCCAATAATGAAGGAAACTTGTATGTTTTTAAGGTAATATATCAAGTTGGGAGTTGTGCCTTCGCTGGTTGAGGGTAACTAATTACATTTTGAACGGTTCCTCTAATTCTGTCCCTGACAGTTGGTGGAGTATAGGTAGGGTCGGTGAGGGGCTCATGTGTCTAATGTAAGTAAATAAAGGGGCAGGTTGGGTTATTTCTTTTACTTTTCTCGTTTAGGGCCAAAGCAGAGCTATTATTATTTTGCCTGGGCTAATCTTCATTGCATTGCCTGGTCTACCAATATCTCCAGCCCCTGCCCATGGCCATAACATATGGTTTTGGGTTGTCAGCAAGTGCGTGTGTGTGTGTTGAAGCTCAGCAGTTGGAACCAGGACCCACGTAACAGTGCAGTAGGTAGATAGGCACTGTGTAAATAGCCTCTTGATGAAAATTAAAATTAAAAACAGGAAGCGATAGGCGGAAACAAAAGAATTTGTTCCTTGTCTCCCTGCGTGCTCCTGCATCTGTAGTCTGTGGACTCTGCAGACAGGCAAGGGAGTATAATAAGCAATCTGTGATAACAATAACAAGAAGGCAAAGACTAGGGCGAAGATTAAGGCTCAATCATCCGGGTCTTTTGTACTACAGCTTACACAAAAACTGGGAAATTTTAACGAGGCTTGAGGGCTGGAACTTTGCTCGGTTTTTCTATCAGGAGATAATAATATCTTCCGTTGTTGTGTCTTTAAACATTAATTTTAATTTTAAAACAAACGCATCTTTCTCAAGCTAGATTGCTAGATTGTTTTATGTATTATTAGTCAGTCTGCTCTCGTCCGACAGTACACACTTAAGGGCCTCGTAAATGTGACACTAGGCGACTTAAAATGGGAAAACTCCTTTGAAAACAGGTTTCAAAAATAAATCTTTCCAAAAAAAGGACAAAATGTGTTAATGAATCAATTTGTAAAATCTAATAAATATTTTGTCAAAATATGCGTAAAACGTAATATAGGTATATGCTTTTTTAAAAAGATGTAAAAAGTGATTTGGATAGATTTTAAAAATATTAAAATAGGATGTTTTGCATTTAACTTTTTATGACATAATAACTGACAGAGCCCTTATGCAGGTATCGGTACATATTATGTATATCCAAGGTGAGGGTTCGTACAGGGATAGTAAGCGTACTACAGCTAGTTGGGTCAGGAGTGCTACAGGGCTGCTGAGCACTCCACTGTTTTTTCTACGACGTGAGTTGGTTTTGTTGGCTTTGGTTATTTAGGGACGTCCTCGTAAATAAATAAATAAAGAATCTGAAGGAGGTGATGAAATATACAGGTGAGATAGTTAAGGTAAATGGAAAAGGTACAGGGTCACTTCACCTGAGAAATCTTCTTAAGTTTCTTTTTTTTTCTTCTTCTTCTCTTCATTCTTTTATTTAAGGGAGCACAGTGAGTACGTTTTTTAGGATGATGGGCTTACATGCTCCTACTTTATATCTCGAAACAGACGCACAGGTGCTGCTGTCTGATCTGCTAACCAGATCCAGGCTGCTTCCCTCCTCGTCTACCCAATTTTCCCGTCGTTGTTCAGTCTCTCACACGATGTGCCGCACTCTCTGTCCTCGTATTATCCTCTCAACATCTCGTATCCTCATAAGAAAGGCAGAGGCTGCAGATAACACAACGTATGTACAATGTACGTGCATCGTCGTTAAATAATGTAGGCCCTTAGCAGGGCCCTTATTTACTTTAGCTAGTGAAATGCCTACGAATGCACTAATAATATATATACGTGTGTAAGCCTACCTGGACTTTATTTTCTGAGCAACAGTTGGACGTAGTAGGATTAAGCATTCACCACGCAGTGCAGAGCATCGTAGATGTGTACACTGATAAGGCAAGTCAGTGTCGATTGAATTGAGGAATAAATTAATATTTATGATTATATAGGTACAGGTATATTTCCCACCGCAATCAGGAATGCTATATGTTCATATGTTCAAGGGGGCAGTAACCAAAAAATAGATATACCCCACGAGCACGTCATGAGAATTGATTTAAGTCATGTATAATTATGTATAAAAATTCACCACAAACAAATTCACGGTACTTTCTCAGTACAAGTCAAGGTTCAGCTCTTTCACATACATTTCACATATATTTTTGTTTGTTTTAAGAATTCCTTGTCTGCCTATCGATGTATGTAGGTAAGCATACGTAATAGATGCCAGCTATAAATAGGGAGTAATAAATTGTAAATTGGTAAAGCCTACTAAGGATAAGAGAAATGGTTGTCCAGTGTTTGTAAATGTAATAACACGTAAAGAAGATTTCTTGTTGTGTTTGTGACTGTGCTGGAAATTGTATTGTTGCGTCTCTGTATGCTTTGTGTGTAGTTGTGAATTATAAAAATGGTGGCTATACTGAAATCACTAGAGAGTCACTACAATAACCATAGCGATGCCGTAGCTTTTGAGTGCGTCAGTGCAATTCCAGTCTCCTACAACCATCCATGGCGTGAAATGGAATGGGAATCTCGTACTTGTTCTGGTTGCATTTGTAGCTATAATAAGGAGGTGGTCTCGTGGTACTGTTGGTAAAAGGAAAGTGACTGTATATAATTATATTCATAGCTTTTTGTAGATCTTGGTACATTCGTGTATAAGTTGCCTATAGCCAGCGGAAGAGTTGGAGTTGGTGAGCCTATCTTGGTCATGTGTGTAGAATGGTAAGATTCTCTCGGAGGGATCTTCACTCTTGTGGATCTATTAAAAAACTAACTAGACATTCATCTTGAAAACAAGGCTAGTTGAGGCACGCCCTAATGTAGTTTCCTTAACTAGTTAAATAAACTTGTCAAAATTATATATTAGAGACGCCCCTAGGGTTGCCCTCAAAGTCTCAAAGAGACTTGGTTCCAACTTCTCAGTCTTTCTTTTCCTCACACCGTCCATTTCCATTTATTATTTCCCGTCTCCTTTCCTTCCAGCCTCCACTGCACACGCAAGGAAAGGCAGAACGGATATGTAGCCCGATATATAGGCAGAGACACCTTTGTATCCGAATGGGGCAATACGGTTCTCCCATTGAATCTTTTAGTGAATCGTAGTGCATTTCATTTCATTGCATATTGGATTGTGGATTCGATTGTAGGACTTGGAGGCTATTGGGAATAGAAGTACTCACTGAGACACAACTGGGAAAAACTATGTGTGACGTGCGAGTGAGACGAGAATGACTCTCAGATTACATTTCTATGACTTTCCTTCTCTCACGACGAACTACACTGAGCACTCAGCACATAATAACGACTGCATTGCTCCTATGCACGCAGACAGACGCTTCAATTGCGTACAAAACTATGCACCGTAAAGGTCCCATTGGATTCCCCGCAAGGTAGTCCTAAAATGGAGTTTACCAAAAAAAATTTTATTTTCACTTTTAGAATGATTAAATGAATGACGAACATATTTTTTGTAAACAATCGCTTTTGGAAATTTCAATTCTTATAAAATCACTACTACTAAAACAGCGATGAGATATACGATATAGTTTTTTTGGAAAATGATATTTTGATAAAATGACCTTTTCTATAACTTTACTATCCATATTGCACATTTAAAACATTTGTTTCAAGAAAAGTCTCTTTCAAAATGTGAGAAAATACAAGAAAAGATTTAAAAAGCGTATTCATTAGGTTTGTAAAAAGACCCTTTGGAGTAGAGAGTGCCAATACTGCCAATATAACTCAATTTAAATATACTGGATTTTTACAAATTCATAATTTAAAGTTGAAATTCTACGAGAAAGCGATCTGTGAGAAGGATTTAATCTCCCACAGTTGGCAGCGACTGTAGTCCGAGATTTGCGGTATGTGTACTCTGCTTTTATCCTTGTTTGTACATCTACTCAAAGGGACAGGCAGACTCTGTAGGGATTATGCATGAGCGCATTTATACTCTCCGACTAGTTGAGAATGTCAGCCGCCCATCGCACATTGTAATTATTACCCAATTAAGTAAGGAAATGCAGTGTATCATTAATTTGTAGGGATGCACCGTCTTAATTATTCAAATGTAGAATCAGAAACAGCGAGCAAGGCAAATGTAAACATAGGTTGGTAGTAGGTACATACATACCAGTATATAATTATTACTAATATAGTACGCACATCAGCAGTATTTGTGTATTATTACATCTGCACGCACGTTTAACAAAAGTTTGTGTACGACTTTAAATTGAATGCTTTTAGAGTGCGTTAAATTGCAATCGAAATCGTATTCGACCGGCACTCCGAACACAAAACAAAACTTGATGCATCATGAGTTTGTTGAAACTTGGTTTCTTGTTTTCCAACAACTTTTTCCGACCAAATTTTTTTAAGCTCAAATAAATGCAGTTTTTTCTCTATAATAATTGGATATCTAAAATTCAGGGCTGCATTACACAACAACGGTTTAGCTTGAAATGTTCTGTAATGTATTAGTGCCTTGTTCAAAGCATAGGCTAAAATAGTTGCCGTACATAATGGTGTGGTAGCTGGTGCGGATTTATTTGAAAGCAAACCGCAGCATTATTTCATTCAGCTCCGGAGCCCGGCCCCGGACGACTGGGATAAAAGGAAGTAAGGAAAGCATAGGTATGCGTAGAAAAAAGAAATGCTCATTTTTTAAGACCCCGTGTACAAGTTGCTTCGGACTATAAAGTCGATAAACAAGATGATGCGATGTGTATGAAAAGATCATGTGTAAGTTGAGAGGGCTGTCTTGGTCTGAGTATTCGTGTATCTAGACATAAAATTACATGGGAGCTTTGGGCTACCGCTGCGTTTTCCCATAAAAATGTCACATCCTTAAAATATTCACACAAATTCATTCCCCAAATGTGTGCTCAACTCTATAGCTAGTCCGCTAACTGACTCTGAGAAAACTGTGAAACTGGAGTAGAAAGATATCCACAATTTAATCGACTATGCTTCTGATAAAACCTTTGTATATATAGAAACACACAAACCTATTGCTACGGCCTATCGTATATACAAAATATAAAGTCTACTAATGAAATGGCTAGTCATACAGATGTATCACATTTACATAGCTTGACAGCATAAAAGATTTGGCTTGTATTTCTTTTCTAAGACGCTTTTTTTCCAAGACCTTTGCATATAGTTCAGAGTTCATGTCATACTCTCCGTTTAAGCTCTACAAGGCCCAAGGCTCACAGTGATTTAATCGTATTAGAGCCTCTAATACTTAACAGTCATACTGTTTTTACGGTTAAATTAATATTACAATAATTACCTACTTCGGTATTTATAAATTATATTCCAAACACGTTCCCATTTATGCCACAAGAGCTTTGATATGTGCGTAGTCATATCGAAATACGAAGGTGCGTATGATGCGTACTGTGACGCGTGTGGTACGCCAATATGAATTTGTGCGTAGTTAAAATGCAGAGCACAGAATATTTGTTACAATGTAATTCGGTAATTAAACTAAATGTTGACGCTGGCATGCCATGCCATGTCGTAGTGTAGCAAGCTGGTAAAAAGTAAACGAAAGGATTGATATGATTACATAGAGCAGCTGACACATATCAGCATTTAATTTATATGACATCGTGTGTTGTTGGGAAATTATCCTATTTAATATGCAAGTGCAAGTGTCCGTGCCAATGGGCCTCCACTGATGTACGGACAGAGTCTAGTTTAAAAAATGTATGGTTTACTTGGGACTGGGAAGAAGTGGGAAGTAGTGCTTAAGATAATATTTATGTAGGGAGTTTTGGAGGAGATATGATTATGAGTAATTGGCTACCTGCGGTAGGGAAAGGAGGTTCATTTGTACCACTACTAGGATTGTTAATGTTCTGTGCAACCATGTATTTAGGTATTTAGGGTGTTTCCACATTCAAATTTGCATCCTTTCCCTACCAGACTCAATGATGAATACTAAAGATGTTTTTCTTAACTAAAACACGAGTGGAAGTCCCAGAGCATCTACGTACCTACCCTCCGTAGCTTGTGCACTCATATGGTATTTGGCCACCAGCAGTATTGCCATCCGAAGGCATGCATATGCAGAGAGTATAAACTCGTAGAAAGACTCGTGTCTTGAGGGACTGTAGCCTCATGGCATCCCATCACATTTCTGTACAGAGTAAGCCAAGTGCATCCATTCTAATTCTAATTCTATTGCTCTGCCATGACTCTCACTCTGGCTCCTTACCACTTTTGAGATTTGGAGCTGAAACCATTAGCTATGCTAAATAGTAAATGCTAATGGAATGCATTTAAAAATGAGAACGACCCGGAATGAAGCTGTAGTGCAGACACAGCAGTACATGCCAGCTACACCGGTTGACTCGGGTAGAGATCACATCGCAAAAGGTAATGGAATACTCGACTGTACAGTGTGTTATGCAGTCTAGAGTGGTAGTTAAATCATGGCAGTACATAAAGGAGGGCAAGCAGTAAACTAATGTAACTTCTGCATATAGACGTTTTGGTTACTTAGGCATGTGCCCAGAACCGCTAATGTGTAGTGCTAATAGTGATAGTGGTAATAGCTTCTGAGGAACATGATCACAGAAAAGCTATCTAAATAGAAATACATAAATTCCGACTGCTTCTCAAATACTGGGGTCGTTTCTTGCTCCATTTCTAGTCGCCTTTTTCATATGGACAGATCATATTGTGCAATTCTGTATAACACAGATCTGCCTAAGCAAGTGTATGTAAGTGCTTCCCTACAGATGGTATATTGAGGGTGATTACGTATGCATGCCACGGACTACTGGAGTAAATCTGTCTGTGTGGCTCTGTCTATGTACACGCTCTTGTCTCTTGGCTTCTTTTCACTTTGACTTGTCGGGGTCGTAAGATTGCCTAAATTTCTTTCTACAGACAGTATTTGCATGTTATTTTAGTGAGTGAATCCATTTGATAGCTGTAGTTTATATATTATTCAAGCTTCAAAGCTAAAGAGCGAACACCTAGAGGCTACAGCAACTACCTGCAGACCCCAACATGTATGCCAACTCGTCATTTATTATGCAAAAGTTCTCATTTTTATGAGATCGATATTGAAGTTACCGTACATACAGTTGGAAAGGGAAAATATTACTTGAGATCTCAAATCTACTGAATTATTTATTGACTATTCAATCACATGGATGTGTGTACATACACCATCACATCACCTGGTAAATTACGATAGAGCCATGAAAGAAATAACTTACACGCTACCTCGAAGCTAGTCTGGCTACATTGCAGGCTTGAAGCTCAGTAACTTCAGGCTCATCCCTAGATTGAAGATTGAAGGAGGAATTGAAATGCTTTGCGAAAAAATACATATATAGTGGTACAGGAATCTCTGGCTACAGAGTACAGAGTACAAAGCATGAAGGATTCTTGAGAAAGAATAGTGTAGCTAGAAATAAGAGATTGGACATTGTTGCTCCGGGCACAGTCCCTTTCTTCTGAGGATGCGAGTATTTCTCATTTTACGCACAATCAGTTAAATCAACAATTTATTTATTTATTTATCTATCGTTTCTCTTCCTTTAGTCAGGCAGACTGAGGTCAACAAGAGGATAGTAGCAAGCAATTGCCTCGACATGGATTGCTTATCTAGGCAAAGAAAGAAGCGTATAAAGAAAGCAAAGGAAAATGAATATGGGAGACAGGCAGATGGACGAAGAGACAGTAGCGGAAATTCCAAACTATTCATTTTGAATTCACTGTGTTTCTTTCAAGTGCAAGTTGTGTTTACAGTGTATGTGTACGATTACATGTACAGTAGGGCACTTCTACACTGTATAGGTGTGTAGGGGTTGTATTTGTATTGCAAGGCAATGCAATGGTGCAGGGCAGGGGTAGGAAAGAAGAGTAATGGAGTTTCAGGATCTCAAAGGGAATTTATTGAAATTGTAAAGTTGCTTCACAGAGCTGTGCTATCTAGCATGCATGTACATGCGATAAAATTCCGTACAGAAAATCCTGTGCAACCCAGTTTGATGCTTTCTTGAGACTTGAGTAGCAGATTTGAGTCCCCACTAGAAATGGGGGAAGCTTTTACCATTTGAGCCAACTTTTACTGACTAGTGAGTTCGAGAGAGTTTATGTTATCAACTAATACCACGAAGGGATCCACGTCTACTGGGACTTATTAATCAATTCTGCTCGCCTTCAGTATGCAGTTGCTATAGCTATAGGGAGACTAACTACAACTTGTGGAGGGCCCGCTATATACTACACGTCTTTAAAAGTTAACTGAATCGTTATACAGATATCGGTAGTGTGAAGTGAATCCTCTGAATTCATTCACTTTATTTATATCTATACATATCGCTGATGGAGAAGCATTGTGGCGTAAGTCCAGTCCCCGTTTAAATCCATTATTACACAAATGCATCGTCCGGCGTTCCCTTATTATCATTTCCATTTTTTACTCCAAAATATCAACTTTTTACTTGTTCACAGAAAGTATAAATACAATGTGTGTGCCACTAATCTAATTTTTAATCAAGTTAAAGTTAAGTTTTTACTCATTTTTGAAAGAGCAAGTTCCTGTTTTACTATTTTTAAAAATGTTGAAAACGTAAATACCCCTATTAGGATTTTCTAAAATGAAAAATACTGGTTTTACTATTGTTTGAAGTGTACAGGACTGTATTTACACCTTCAGCAGTAAGTAAAAGGTAGATTGAGAGAACTTTGGTCAAAATGACTTTAAGGGGACGCTGGACTTATGCCACAATGCGTTGCTTCTTCACCGACTGTATTTCTATGTATAACTGTAGATAGTAGCACTCGTTGGAAGTGGCTCCTTTAAGTCTACACTACTGTGTGGTTTTGTTGGTGTGCATAGTTGTTGAATAGTGAGACAGTGATAGTAGGCTGTAGAGTAGATGGGAAGATAGCACAATAACAATAGAAGGGAAGAAATCAGGAGGAAAGTTTCCTGTAGCTTCCTTTCCTTTCCCAGCGCCATTCATCAGAGCTTCGTTTCTTTCTCCTGTGATCTGAACTTTTAACTTGTTCGGATAAATAAAGTGGGTACAGAGACAAAGAGATGTTCTTGATGTTCTCTCTTTTCTATTCTCTCCTTATTGTGTTAGAAAAAAAATAGCAAAAAAAGCCAAACACAACCGAGAAAATACCTAGGAAAAAAATTCCCTCGTGTCGTATTATTACAGTGTATTTTTTTCATTTTGTTTTGTTATTTCGTTTGCTTCTTAAAGCGACGATCCTGGCGATTAGTTATCTCGTGGTTGTGGTGGTACTGTGTGGTATAGGCTGACTACTACACACAAATGCACGGATCCACTTCCTTTTCTGTGCACTCTGCACCCTCCTGATATCCAAATCACAACAGCTTGTGAAAACAGAGTAGGCAAAATGGCTTGCGCAATTTTTGTAGCTTGTAAAGTTTACACAAAGAAAAGTACGTGTAATTTTTCAAAATCTCTCAAGAGAATAGCGCTGCTTATTCAGACGTTTACGTATAGCAGAAGGTGCATGTTCAATGTATCTCGTCTGTGGAACGTTTAGGTAGGATTATTTTTCGGCTGTCGGTTCATTGTCAGTCTGTGAACTGTTACATCTAGGTACATAATATGTACGTGTGCCTTTCCACTTAAAAGCAGGAAACACGTTAGAAGTCTACCTACATGTCTGTAGTGTTGCTTTGACGGATAATTTAGTTATTTCCACTTTTCAACCCATGAAATTACAATTTGTACACTGGTTACTAATAAAGTCATTAAGGGAAGGAGCCATACAGTAAAGAGCAGGAACCCTTTCCCTATTTTCATGGATTTTTTCCCCACCCCGCCCCGACCAATGTTCTGTAATATAATTATAATCTTGTTTCAACTTCAGCTTGGCTAGGGATTGAAATGTTGCCTCTGCTCTGTATCTCTGGACTCTGAATTGACTCCCCAAACACGTACAGTGTTTATTATGTTCGGTGTTTGGTGGCTATTTCCTTATTCCGTGAACGTAGCTCGCTACTTGCTTGATTTGTTAGATTTGGATTTGGACTTGAACTTGGACAGCTGTCGCTGTTTCTGACAAAGTTTGAAATAGTTTCCGTTTCTCCACACACAAAAAATATTATATGATCTTGTTTCGATAAATACTGTTCCGATGTATCTGCATCGGACGGACGACAGTCTTGTATTTCCAAATCAGATCGGGTTCGAAAAACAGATCAAATTCATACGTGTGTCCCACTTTGTATACAAGAGGAAGGAAGGGCTAAGGGCTCAGTTGTCAGTTGCCCTTTTTAACACTATGAAGTAATGGTTCAAAAATTTAAAATTCTCTCCAAAGGTAATATACAACAGGACTGCGGGACACAGACTGTAAGATCGAGTTGACAATAATTAATTCTCCCTTTTTATAGTTGGTTTTTAAAGGCTGTGTCTATTGTATCAATGGGTCTACGTTCAGACGTTAAACAAAGCAAGGTGGCCACCTCCAGTCCTGCGAGTATATGGGCCTCTAGTTCCATGGTTCTGGTCGTTAACTGTCCTCCGGATGCCCCTACGTGTGCTGTATGCGGACAGACGTTTGGAGTCAGAAATTATGCAATGGAAAGTGCACCGAGGGCAGAGGGAATACATTTCGAACAGACACAATAAAGTGCAGTAAATAATGTCATAGATTAAGTTGACACTGACATTCGGTCTCGGATTCATTTCGTTTTTGGCTTCCAGCGTCCTGCTTTATTTATGCTTTAGTGAAGCAGCCTGCCGAGAGGATAGGCGATGGAAAACCAATTACAATCTATTGGGAAGCACTGGAGCGAAGTCCCCCTTCACGCCTTCAGTCCTCCACAATCATATTTTACCTACAAGTGCGAGGGCCCAAGAGTTTCTATGGACAGAGAGCCTTGCCTTAAAGGCTGACAGACATGTCGGCGACTGCCTGTCCGACGTTCATAAAGACTTGTAATAGACATCGTAAAAAATGGCACATACGACATTTTGCTTTTTTTAAGCTTTTTAAGGCAACTGGTGCTGTATACTGATGGGGACTTGTGCCCTGTACTACAAGTTTGGCTTGAGGGAACTTCAATTGAATCTCTGGAGTAAACTACCAAGTCTATTTTACTTTTGTTCAGCGTCCTTTTTATTTTCCATGAAATCTACAGATAGTACTCTATTCTCTGCATGGACGGTCACATAACGTAACTATAGGAGGTATGCTACTGCATGAAATAGGACAGAACACATAAAGCGAGGGATAACTCAGGGAACATCTCAATCTAAATTATACATTTAACAACGTCATATTTGTACCATGTATTGCTTTTGTGCCTCTTTGCTTGTAGGGACATACTTCCATGGATACAGTCAAAAGTTACGCGGTAATAAAGTGTGGGCAATGGCTATATAAAAATAAAATTGCCTCCAAATAAAATAAATAATTCTATCGTGTATGTATGTACTTGTTTGCAGTCTTACAATGGGTTACGTCTACTGTGTGCAGGTTCTGTAGGTACTGCATGTCAAAAAATGTATCTTCAGTGCTAGATTGCCGAGTATTGTGGTGGGCTTCCATTTTCCAGGGCAATAGAGCAATAATATTTTTATTTTTTCAAGAAGCTATCTTTTTGTTGTATTGTGTTGTATTTTGTTGTGATGTGATGTGAATGTTGGGATGCTGAATGTTGATGATGTGACGTAGGGTTGTATGGTGCTATGTAGTTTTTCTGGAAGACGCGGAGTTACTGGGCACTCTCACATTTTTAGGGGGAAGATAAAAAAATGAGTGCCTTGGCTTTGCCTTTGGTTCCTTTGACGTGTAGTATTTAATCTGTTGATGCTACCATGGCAAGGAAGGATACTTCTTGTATCTCTACTGGACTGGTGCTCTTCTGGCACTGGAACTCACCAGCCGGCTTCATTTTATATTTATTCTCTTGATTCTTTCAACAACAATGCGGTGCAGCCATAGTGGTCGTCATCGTACATCTCCTTCAGTTTAGGTCAGGAGTGAGTGGAAGGTATTTGGGATATAACCTATTAACCTTACAAATACCTACAGCCTTAGGATTAGGAGCCTTGCAAATATTACGTTGTACGATTCGGTTAGGGATGGGCAAATGGCTTTTAAAACATACACCTGCAGGTTTTCAAAGTTCAAAGCGTCATTTTTACGTTTCAGACAATTGGAAAACATGATATGTAATTTAAAAAAAAATAATAACGTTGATTTCATACCCTTAAAGCAGGACTTACTTGTTAAAGAGGTGGAAATATCTTCCACGATGTTTTCCAATGACGCGCAATAAGTGAAAGGACCCTTACTACTTCATCTCTCGAGACATACACCCGTAAAAATACCAACTATTGTGTTGTATTCTATAGCTTGTTAAGGGCTAGTCCCTCCAGTAATTCTGTGTTGTACAGTTAGTTGTAGTAGATAATGATGTGTACGAGAATGAGATAAAGCAGTCATTGGTTTGTGTTCAGTCGTTCAGTTTTCGTAGCTTGCAGTGGAGACTGAATAAAGATATGAGAAGGTTCCCTCGTGGATCCTTTTTAAAAATGTTTTTCTCTCACTGATTGAGAGATTTTGAAAAGTGAAAAGTCTCAATAGAGTTCCTGTAGTGCTTCCCTCTCCGTCCTCGCTCACAGCTAGAAGTCCGCATGGCGTGGAAGTGGAGCAGAGCAAAAAGTGTCCTCCTGCGATGCGGGATCCCCAAGATACACAATCCCCACGTCTTCCTCTAAAAGTACGAGAGGAAAAGTGCTCTGCCTCCCTTACATTACCATTCAGCAGTCATCATAGATTTACTATTGACTATTGTCATGGACTGGCATATGGACGGGGACGATGGGAGCTTTTTCACTTTTTTTGGGTCTCTACTTGAAAAATTGTTCGTACTTGAAAAAATCTCTTGGAGGTCCATCCTTAAGGAAACGAGAATGCAGATATCATGTTGAACGTTGAAGCTGGCTCTTGTTCGGATGTATTTTGATATATTTGTAGTTTACTTGCTCGTCAGTTCCATCTTCAACGGCAGAACATGCAGTAAATTCTTTGGCTGTGTTTTCCTTTCGTTTCACAGTCGTTTTGTTCGTATGCATTGTCTGCACTTTGATACTGATAGCAGTGATGTTTTTCCCAAAGAACAATAAAGTACCTCCGTAGCTTAGATGCTCGTATGAGAGGGTCCTGCGTGCACCTTTAGTGCTCTAGTGGATGATATATTATGCAGGTATGCCTGCCTACTTACATATATGATACTTTTATGCCTTGTTAAATGAATAAAATGGTAATAAGCTACGTAGTGGTAGTGGTATAGTGGTTGGGCACTGATGTGATGTGATAGCAGGGGAATTGAGTTAGGTAAATGTGTGTCTGCCATAGAAAAATCCAGGTAAATCGTTTCATAATAGTTATGGTTTCTTGATATTTTTTCAAGATAAGAGCAAATTTAGTACTATTAGTAAAATAGGTCCAAAGATCCACTGAATTCACTGATATGATCTTTATAGTGTCTGGCCACAATACTAATAGGAAAATGCTTGCTCTCTCAGAGAAAGTCCACTTCAGAGTGGGCTATCTACATTTAAAAAAAGAATGTAGATAGCCTGGTTGCGTCCTACATCATGGGGCAGTGGGTTACCCATAATTTTCTACGTCTTTATGTACAGTGTACGGATGTACCTATCTTTGTATTTTGATCTGATTAGGTTTTTACTTGTGGGTTTTAGAGGCTCTAGTTCTGATCCCTTGATGATTCGTGAAGGTTTTCTTTCTGTAGATGCAGGTTCGTATGCGGTGTGAGGACGGGCGTGAGTGCGTTAAGTTCAGAGACAGATAGAGAGATGAATAGTAACCCCTCTGGGTTTAATTGTGAGCCCTCTTTTATTTTTCTGGAAAGACAGCAGACAGTTTGATTGACACTAATAATGAGCGCATGTTGTGTCCTCATAATTCTTTGCTCTAGCACTTCACTTCAAAGCCCTCACTCACTCCCTGCCTCTTGTTCAACATCTCTCACTAATGCAGACATCCCAAATCCAATCCAAATTCTAGTAAATGCGGACCTTGGCACTCCACGCTGCCTGGTCACAAACTCAATTTAAAAATAGAAGGGACCTTCATGTATTCAGTGTACCCATTACAGCCTGGAAGACTTTCGTCGTTTGCCTCGTGAATTGTTGTTGTTCTGGAACTCGGACAGGCTGTATCTTATGCTACGATCAGACGTCGTTTGTGTTCCGTTGGATTTCTTGGAACCTCGTCGTGGAAAGGAAAGGGCTTGGAAGTACTTTGGAAGACACAAGAAAGTTAGAAATCATTGTCAAAATTTTGAACGTGATTTTACAACTGACGTTGTCCACACACACAAATACAAACTCACATCGGAGGTCGGGCCCAGCATGGAAGTGAGCAAACGCTATAGCGACAGTAGTATTAGCAACAGCATACGATAGGACAGGAAGAAAAGGAATTTGTTGAAAAATAAATTGACCGAGTAAGCAATTCCGTAGTTGGGTTGTACGTAGTATGGTTCCGACTGTTTTGGACTTCGGACGTGGGACTATTGTGTGTATAGTACTCGTTCACTCCAGGAGCATTGCAAGTACGACGTCATAGAAATGGCTTTTTCCAAGAGAGTATGTGTCGTGTTTTACATTCTTTCAAACTTGTTAAATCTAATTTTCTATTTTTTGAGAAGTTTAAAATAATGTTTTTACACTTTTTTTAAAACGCTTAAATCTAATCTTGCATGTTTGCAAAATCTAATGTTATATTCACTTTTCGATTCAATTCGAACTCAAATCGTATGCCGTCATTTTTGCGACGTTCCCTCCATGTCGTGGACTTAACGTTAAGCGTCCTTTCTAATCTCTTGCCCGAATCTGGCACGTTCAAAACTTTAGAAATGAGTTGGAGAACGTGAACATGAATTGTACAGACATGTTGGTTTATGCTTCCAGGTTCAGGACAGATATAATATCAATATGTATTTAGTCACAGCCCAGTTCGGTTTCCTATGGATGCTCTGTATAAGGGCACCTACTGTTAGTTGCTTCACAGAAGAGCAGAGTAGGGCCAGGAAAGAAGTATGATTTAAGCAAGTCTATTAATATAGCCATGTAGTTTATGCTTATCGTTTTTCGTTTGGGCCTTAACTTTACTTCGCTTCGGCTTCGGCTGCCACTTGGGTTTATCGGTACGGCAAATGGCAAATGGGAAGTTGAACGGGAAGACAAAGGCAAGGGAAATTGTATGTAGCAAAACTAAATGGTTCACAATCTACTATGGGCTACTGAATTACATGTCGTCTGACTCCTTCAAATCTAATATTTGGTAGAATTCGTAGAATAGAAGGAAAAAGCACTCTTAAGGATTTCTATTCTATTCTTACAGTAGTGCAAGCAAAGAAAAGGACCTTACGCACTTTATTGCACTGGGTTACTGGGTAGTTTATAGTTATAGCTACTCAACTCCCTAACAATAAGTAAGGATTTAGGAGCCTTGCAAATATGATGTCATATCATTTTCAGGGTCCATTGAGCCATTTTAAAAAAGTCAACAACTCAATTTAAATTTGTAAAAAAGACGTCACGTATGTTGACAAAATGGAAAACTTGATATTTACGTTTTCAGAACAACTAACACATAAAATGCCGTTTCCAAAATGTCACATAAGGAATTTCCCTGGATTATGTAAAAGATCCTTCTTAAGACGTCCCAAAATTCTGGTTCGGTTAGGGATTTACTGTAACAGAATTGTGGAACTGCCAAGCAGTAGTGATTAAAAGTTTAAAAATACGGTTTACAAAGGTATCTACAAGTCGTAGCAACTAATTCTAGTTGGTTGTTACGCTAGTTGGAAAAATGCAATTTTCAATCAGTGCAAAGGAATCAAAAATCAAATTATATTTACTGTCTTTTTTATCAGGTAAATGTTTACTAATATTCAAAATATGTTTCTTTTTTTTTCATGTACCCTACGAAAATGGCGGACACATAAACAGGTATGTAAAAATTTTGAGTCTTAACTGTAGCATTAAATTTTATTCTTTTTCCATCCAAAATACTTTAGGGGCGAAGAGGTTAAAAAAAGGCAAAACGGGATAATAACATTTGAAAAAGTTGAACATGATATTACACTTTTTTTAAAAAAATTCAAGAATGAATTGATGCTTGCAAAAGGTGTACAGCACGAGATGAACATATTTTCCAAGGACCATTTCTATGACATGATATTTCCAAGGCCCTAATCGTAAGTCGGTTCGGTCGTGGCTTGCTTGCTTCGTTGGGTCGTTGTTCGGTTTTGAGTTTGTGTTCGACGTTACGGACGTCGACTGTCGACTCCACGCTGGTGTTGCTATAACATCTTCCGTGGAAGCGAGTAGGTAGGCACATGAAAGGCTTGAGAAGAATGAATAAGATTTAGTGAAGAGTCGTGCTAAAATTAGTGGCTTAAGTTGTTAAGTCTGTTGAGGAAGAAATTTTGGCTTCTTCGCTCAGTTCTTGTGCCCTTAGCACTGCGTCTTCTGACTACTGGCCACTCACTCCTTCAACTTCCCTTTCAGATTCAACCGTTCTTTCGTAAGTGCCTATTTTGAGTTGCACTACGGACTGCCTGTAGCCTTTTTGTCATCGTGAAAAATACAATTCTGGAGATGTTCGAGCTGCTGGAACGCGTCTCTGACTCTGACTGTGAGAATGGGAATGAGTTTGCTTTTTCAACTGTAGTTTAACCAGTGAGATGTTTGGTATTGTACTGTCTGCAGTAGCTCTTTTAGCTTTGTTCCTTCACTCTCAGATGCTCTTTGTGGACTGTACTGTGGGCGAGTACTCAATGAGAAGAATGAGTTTGACGTTCTTGAAATTCAATGGAATTAAGGATGCTAAACTATATAGGCCACTCACCAGTAGTCAGTAGCATAGGCAGCATAAAATTTGAAATTCAGTTGAATTTAATTCCTTGGGCGAAGCATGTGGCAGTTAGATTATTCCAAAGATAGAACATTGCTCACAAATAAGCTAAAAACATTTCATATATTTACGGGGTCTACAAGTAAAATTATGGCTGGAACGTATTGTAATTTTTCTTAGAAACGTTATTTTTGAAATAGACGTTTTTAAAATGTAGTGTTACTATATTTTGGGTGCTGAAATATATGGCTTTGGTATATTTCATGGTTTTTTAAGGATATAAACTAGGACATTGTGCTCGTATATCTATCGTTATTTACTGCCCTCTTTACAAAAAATACAATTGGTCTGTCTATTGAAATAGGTACATACGGTATATAAAAAAATATACTAAAAAATGTACATATTTGTTTGGATGCTCCAGCAACAACAATAAGAATTGAAATGGTTTCGTAACAAAGAATTTAATGTGTATAATTACTTATGTGCGGGAAACGGCATGGTATGGCATTATGAAACCCGGGAATTGCAGTGGAAAATAAAGCGGTGTGCCTTAACAAAGGGAGTCAGTTGAAAGCCAAGAGCCAACCTTAAGATGTGGTTTGAGACTTTGAGTTGTTCCTTCTTTATCTTTTGTCTTGTCTTCTCTTGCTTTCCCTCAAGATGCGTCTTCCATTGCTTTGGCATTGTCATCGTCTTATTGTCGTCGCGTCGTCGTGCCCTTAAATTCTTGTGTTCCTGCTTAAAACCGTAAGTAGTCTCTTCCCTCTTCCCTCCACAAGGACAGACAGATGCACACATAGATACAACGTTTTTTTGAATCTCATTCTGTTTTGTCACACGAGAAGTACGAGTACGAGATGGAGAACTAGTGTCACGATATCCTATTATTATTCTCTGAGACTTTCTTGAAAAGAAAAAAAGAAAAAGACCGCCAGCTAAACAACAATAATAATAAAAATCCAGCCCAGCAATCTCAATCTGTCTTTTTCTGTATATTTTGCGTTGATCGTGGGTTATGAAGCAAAAAGTCCATTTTCAGCAGGCTTAAAGCTGCGTTGCGACAAGGAGTGTGCTTTTAAAAACAAGAAGTTACCAAATAACCTGGTGTGCATCGTTTTGAAAACACGTAAATAGGACATTTTTCAACTTGTAAAAAATGTTAAATATTCATCACGCTGCATCGCATCGTGAGCTGTAAGAAGTTTTTCACTTTCTTTTAAAAAATGGTCGAAATGGGTCAGTTAGCTTCTTAAGGCAGTGGACCCACCTTGTTATAGTTTTAAATTCAAAATATGCAAGACTTTGAATTTGAACAAGGATGGAAGTCCAGCATTCTTATTTTATATTTTATACATTTTCTCACCGGTGCGGCACGACGACGGCTTATTACCTCCGTCTTATTAGTCCTACAGATTAAGTTGTTCCACGTTGGCGTTGCCTTACCTCGGAAATTCTAATTGCGGCTCCAGCCGCGTCAACGGCAATGGCAAGACAAAAACTGACAACTCCATCCACCACACCAGCCGCTTCTATCAGGGTTTGGGAGAAGTTCTTGTCAAAACTTAGAGTAGAATTTGACTCCGTCATTATACGAAAGTTTTTCCAATTTAGTTCATTTCCTTTCCTTTAACTTTTTAAACTGGTAAACTATGACTTGGAATTCGATTGTGGAGTCCTACGATAAGTGTGTGTTTGGGCCTCGAACGGCGTGCATCTGTTCTCTTGGAGGCTTTGAGGTGCGTCGTGCGTGTCTGTCGGGTCTCCTTTGCTCCGTCCTCACTTTTCCTTTTCGTTTCGTTGGACTTGGATTAGACTTGTAAGAATGTGTAGTAAGTATGGTTTAAGTTTCAGCTCAGGCTTTGGCTTTGGAGAAGAACGTGTGGGAGTGAATTCTGTTGCGTCCCTTCATTACGAGAGATGGGCTTCACGACTCTTTCCTCACCCAAATAACGATAAGTACTGAGAATACAAGCTTTACATATGGTGGGAAGGGTGCATACAAGAACGAGCAGTCAGTCCAGGCATGGAAATTAATTGGAGTGGTGGGTCTATTCCTGCGGTTTGAGGTGCTTCAATTATATAACGGGCGGAGAAGGTGCGAATAGGGCTATCTGCACTTTTAGAATATGAGCACTTGTACATTCAGCCGTTTAAAATGCTCTTCTATCTACTTTTTTTAGAACGAGAAAAACGTTATAATTGCATTTACAAAAGTGTAAAACATGAAAAATATTCATGTTGCAAAAAAAAGTACATGATATGCAGTTTTTTGTAAAACGCTATATCTCTCTTTACGTTTTAAAAAAGTGTAAAACACGATATCTACGCTCTTTTAAAACCAAAAACGTTAGTGAGAAATGAACGTACAATTTCGCTAGCTACCACTCTTTTTATCATATTTTAAAATTATTAAAAAAGATATTTCGCCGTTTCCAAAACCAGCAAGAATCGTCGCACCTATAAAGTACTCTTCAAAACTAAAAATACATTTTTTAAAATGGTTCAGTACTGTGTTTTGCACCTTTTACTTATACTTTGATATCCTTAATCCTTCCGAAATAATGGTGATGTACTAGCTGCAATAGAAAAAAGTTTCAAGAACGTTTTGAGTTTGGAAGTGAGGAGAAAAGAAGGAGATAGCATTGTTTGAATCTCGTGAAATGAGACCTAATTGTGTACGTAAACTACATGGTGTGTGTGTGTGTGTGTACCAAGTCTGTAAGGAGAAACCGGCTCGTGGTTTCCGTAAATTGCTAATCCAAGCGTGATAAAAGTTGCTCTTTGTAATTAGCAATTAGTTTTAGAATTCACATTGTGGTCATTTTAGCATCATCAAGTTTAAACACACTTGAAGAGGACAGAATACTAATTGAGACGTGTAACGGCAGCTTCAATTGGTTAATTGCTGCAACTACGGGGATGCGGTGTGTGTAGTAGTCATTTACTAAATTGTCAGGCTATCAAAACATATCAGCAAAGTTTTATTTTCTAGAGCTTTTTCCCTCACAACTTCCAAGTCAGGATTGCATGTGGAAAGGCACCTCGTTTAAAATGGAGAGTGGAGGGAATCCTGGGTTGCGGCGTCTAAATGGAAATGTTTGAGTGAGTTCGGCTGTAAATACTCCTCACATATTTGTACATTCTGATTTCCAGACACAATTAACAAAGATACGCTTGTTTGCTCACACGTCCTTTTCACTTTGTCACTACTCACTGCTCCACACTGCAATTACCCCGAAATTTTCTTGTATCTACATGTCAGTCAGTCAGTCAGTCTGAGTCTGTTTGCTTTTATACTTACTTCTCTCTTTTATGTGGTTTGCCTTGGCTTTCCCTTTGGCTTTTAGCTATGAATTGACTTGGCATTCGCTTTTGTTATCATTTCCACCCGGAACGAAAGTCACCTGCCATAACCTAAAGTGACATTTCTATTCATTTTTCATAAATCCATAGTATTGAAGGACCGACTGACACTACCAATGCTACGTGCATAAACTGCTACACTATACTGTCGAATAGGTAGGGACTACTTATTTTGAATTATACTTTTATGAAAGCAGAAACTTCTATGTATTATATGGATATATGGCACTATGTCCTTTCTTATAAAGTGGAAATACTTCAAAGAAGAATTGTGAATTAATTTATTTCATTATTGTGAAAGCCTGGAGATTTTTGGCTTTGCTTTGGCTTTGACAGTTGAGATCACATGTGGAGCGGTGGTCAAATCAAAGTGGGAAGGTATATGTGAATAAGGTATACTTGTGTGGACCTATTGTGCTGCTGCAGAGTGCGTACCGTGCGATTAACTTTTATTGTAATGGCATTGTAATGGTCATGACGGTACAAATGCTTTCACTGTATTTTCACTCCACCAAAGTAATTGTTGGGCTGGACTTGGAGTTGAGTTGTGTAGGTAGGTAAGTCCTTTACAAGGGTGAGCGGATAAGCACATAGCTGTTTCAAAGACCAGAGTACGTATGTATGATAGGGACGGGATTGTAGCCGACGTAGACATGGACGTCCTGTGAGCAGAAAATCAAATATGACTTGATTGTGGAGGGAATGTGTGAGCACGTTTGAGTTTCATTGAATCAAATGATAATGATTACAGATTCAGTTGAAGTAGAACCCCAGAGCCAAGAACCAGAATCAAAACGAAGTTCAAAACCTTCCCCACAGAAAACTTCCCACTTGGCCCTGGTTTTATGTCCACGTTCACTCGTTCTCCTGCTGCTCTTTGCCCCTTCGCCCATGAGGCAGTATTATATCCGAGGATGGTTGACTTTGGCTTTGACTTTGGCGTTGCCGGTCCTGTTACAGATACTTCACTGGTACTGGTACGGCCGTTGGCGGATTTCTAATGTTATGATAGAAAAATCACGGGACGGCATACTTAACTCGAGCTTACAGAATAATTTCCATAATGTATTGGTAAAGGTAAAGGGAGTTCAAGTTTACAGAGTAATAAGCACACAACACTTTGTGATCATCAGAGCAGACCGGATCCGACGTGTATCGCCCCGTGTCCATTTAGTCGTTAAAATTTAAGGGAAATTAAGGCACAAGCTACTTACAACTAGTAGGAATAATATGTGCGTATCCAGTATATGAAGTTCTACCATTTGATTATGAAAGTCTAATGCGGTGAGCACAGCTCGACTTAAGTAAGCAGCATACGCTTGTACTTCTACTCAACAATAAAAATGGTCCGCAGATTGAATGATGATGGGGAAGTTTTATAATAGAAATATAATATTACGTGGGCTGTATAGTCCATGAGTCTGTCTACTGGTCGTGAGAGTGAGTATGAGTAATGCTGAAATCTTTGGGTTCTGACAAAGAATTTATAGTTGGGGCAAGGGATTGTGTAGGTAGCAATTTAGACCACTCGTTATGTCCTCAGCAGGGGGTTGATTTTCCAGTTTGATGATGATAATAAGGTGACACAAGGGGGTCTCAACTCCGACTAAGCGAACCAAAACAAAGGCTTAAAATAATAATATGTAATCATAATATAGGGCAGTGCTCAACAGAGACGTCTGCACAATGGCAGAGCATATAGCCAACAACTATATAGCTTTATTCTCTTGAATAATGGGCGGAATAAAACGTTATTACTTTGTCACTTTCTGCGTCTGCTATATCTGTAAAGCTGATATAGGTATATACATAAAGGCTATTCATGCATATGTGTATAGGTATATTCCTTTTTATAATCCTACATTTAAGCAGCATTTCTCTCGTCGTCAAGATCAGGAGGTTGCGACCCGTACAAAATATTTGACATTATAATTTTCACAATATCATAACTTGAACCGAGAGCACTAAGCGAGACCAAGTAAGCTATACCCAATGAATGTAGATACCTATACTGCTGATACTCATTATGTCTTAGCCCATGTTCTACACATGTAATTATGCTGATATTAAGCAGTACACTACTCCCTGTCCCTCCGTACAAAAAAAACAAGGTTAATATTTTGCTTGGAATCCGGACTGGAATGGTATACCAAATGCCAAGTCACGTGAAATCCAGTCCATAATACATAAGAAATATCTCAGCCAGAGCCAAATCCAAATCCAAAGTGAAGTCAGCATGGAGCCCTGGTTCTCAAAGTACGAGCCAAAAGCTGAAAGACACACAGAAGAGGATGTAGTAACCACATGTATCTGCATTCTGCGTAGACAGAGAGATTGGCAGGAGATATTTGTATCTATTTGATGAGGAACAATAGTCGTGTGATTGCATGTGAGTGGCTGTGCTTCAGATTAGAATTAGAAAAATAAAGGAGTTCAAGTAGGCAGGCATTTAGCCGCGTCTGTCTCTTCGTCTTCTGCCAGTCTGTCTCTTGATTGTGGACACAGTGTGAGTGTATGGGAAGTACGTGTTGCTGTGGCTGAGGCCGAAGCGTGTTTGACAAATAGTTTTTTGGGTCCTTCTTCCAGTAACTTGTGTGCGTACGAGGGCACTTACGTGTACTTCCTTTTATGGGAATGACAAACTTTTCTCATTTACTGTCAGTAGCAAATACAAATGCAAATTCACAATCAAAACCTAGCTTACCACCATAAAGAGATTATTTTGTTGAAAGTTTTATACTAATACATGTAGTTTGTAGATTCGTATGTACTTGTTGTATTTGAATTGGAACTGAAGTAGTTGCATGCCATAAATACGAGGATGGATGAAGAAGTGAAATGAAATGTAAATCTGCAGTGAGTCTGTATTCCAAATCCAAAAGAATTATTTGCATGACAATCAACAGCAATTGTGATTGTCACCCACCCCGTTCCTTCAATGAGAGCAGCAGGGGCAGATTTATAACAGTTATGCAGCATAGACTAGACAGCCATATATAGCTGTAGACACAGACACTATACAGCTTATGGCTTCATCGCCCCATACAATCATCCTCATCTCAAGTCTAGTCTGTCTCTACTGTAGCGCTGGTAATCATCTCATTGCAGAAGCAAATGCTTGAGA
This sequence comes from Dicyrtoma fusca, assembly GCA_034695205.1. Classification (NCBI taxonomy): domain Eukaryota; kingdom Metazoa; phylum Arthropoda; class Collembola; order Symphypleona; family Dicyrtomidae; genus Dicyrtoma; species Dicyrtoma fusca. Next base: position 16,122 of record JAQFZC010000806.1, on the reverse strand, counting down.
AACATGACAGTACAATTATGTTCGTAGCGGCCACTATGACCATTACGGACTGCCGTCGGTCCTTGTCTTGTCGCCTGACATGTCATCATTAGCGAAAACACACATACACTCGAGTCACGAGTCGAATCATCACAGAAGTTAGGAGATTTTGTACTTTCTAAAAGTGGGACACATAACACGTTTTGCATGGGAAGGGAAAGCAATCAAAAGTGAAGTTAGAATCCTCATTGGAGCCATATAACTTTTCTATCGTATCATAATCATAGCAATTCAAATGGAATGGAAATCTCTCCATGGCGCTAGACTCAGAGAGGACAGTTTTAATGGAAGGAGTCCTAAGCCTGTATAGTCACCTCCATAGTTTTTGAAAAATACCTCGATGAATTCGAATAATCGCTTGGAACAGCTCTATTCACTTCACTTCAGAGACCAGGTCCAGATGGCAAGAACATTCTACGAGGATTCTACAGATACAACCAGATTGAAACTCATTCTCATTTTCGTCATCGTCGCCGTAATAGTAATAGTCATAATAATAATAGTATCTGGAGTAGAGACCATTTTACAGATATGTAGTAGGTGCTTGAGCACATTCGTATGTCTATGCCATCACTGTCGGTATATCGCTGGTTAAGATGCAAAATAACGCGTATCCAATATTGTATAAAAGCAAAGTGACTTGCGGGCAAAGTGTTAAGATGCCAAGGTATATGCAATCATATCCATGAAACACAGTTTTCATGTTTTTGAAAGCATTGATTGAACGAGCTCCTTAGTGTTGTGTAAAATCGTATTTTAACACATTTCAAAACAAGCAAAATGTCAATTTTCCTTTTTTCTAAGCACATAAAACCTCCTCTTACACTTTTTCTTAAATCGATTTACACGTTTTCCTAAGCATGCGAAGCCTCCATTTACATTTTCTTAAACTTTCAAAAGTTTTATTTGAACTTTTTTAAAATTGTGAATAGAGAACCGTATCTACATGATACATAAATCGGAAAATATGGGATCTTTTTCAGATTGTAACAGTACGCGTCATTTTACATCTGCTTTTCCGTGCGCGTCACTGCGCTTTCAAGGAGCAATGGATACGCGTCATTTTGCATGTTGAGGAGCGATATGCAGGGGAAGTTGCATAATGTTTGTAGATGTCCGTATAAATAGAAAAAGGGCTGACTGGATTATGGAAAGATGGAATGGGAGTGGGATGAGAGGAGAGAGTATACATTGTCTCAGCGGGGGGACAAAACCGAAAGCGTCGTCACACAAGAGGATTTGTGGAAGCAAGGGAATATTCATGCGATAGTTAGCAATGAATTTTGTATGACGAGAGTAAGTGCTCATAGCAGCTCCGTATATCTCTCAAAATGCTCTCTGGTCCGCCTGGTTTATTATAACATTGAGCAAAGCCATAGTCCATGCCATAATAAGCGAACGGACTGAGAACACAATGGATCCATGACAATGGAGACCTGGAGAGTATTTATCCTTGTGTGCACGCAGCACATCTCAGCCACAGTCCGCCGTCGACAGAGCGGGTCAGAGCATCACAGACCAAAATAATGTATGTGGACCAAACCAAAGACCAAACCAAAGACCAGACCCAACAACAACCACTCGGCAGTATTACGTCTACGCTGTTAAATATGTATCACGGAGACAGACGCACCCAGTTCACGAACCACAGCCCAAGCAGATGACGGGAACGTGATTCATGACAATTGCTCGTATTTATATGGAACAAATATGTATTTTATGCATAATTGTTATTATGATTATTGACGCAGAATTACAAACATGAAAAGAAGACACCAAATTTTGTCGAGAAAGCTATGCACAAGGCAAAATGTCTGCAGAGTCAATTGCTTGCCTGAACGCGCAAAGAAGGCTTGAACAAACATTTAGGTAATCACACTAATTTCAATGAGTGCTTCGCTTTTAAGATGCGAATAGCACGCTCTGAACTTTTTGGAAGCATAATTTTCCAGGTATTCTCACTTTTAAAACCTATTGGTATTGTTTTTTACGCCTTTTGAAAAGTTACAAGTCATGTTTTGTAACACTTTTAAAACGTAAATACCTGATTTCGGACTTTTTGAAAGCACATGTACATAATTATCAAGCTGTACACTCTTTCAAAGCCTATTGATGTACGAGTATAGTGCTATTGTATGTATGTAGTGGTGATCTGAGCAAGGAAGAAAAATGAAGCACTACCAATGTTTTACTGTATTGTGTATGCCCCACTTTGCTTCTTAACTGACGAAATCAACATATAGCTACTCGTAAAGGAGTATGTAGTTAGTGAAACTGTCTGAGTGCTTACCTCATTTTTAAAGCGCAGGGTGCTTCTAATAGAGTTATTAAATAATAAAAAGCATTAGGAAAGGCACTAGGGTAATTACGGTGAGACGATGACGTTAGTACCTATATTATCTGAGATAGGTACCTACTATCTGTAACCATTGGACGTAATTTTGATCAAATCAGTATAATGAGAGCAGACATGGGTATAGAATTTTATCTGTGCAGAAGGTACCAAATGATTTTAGACTTTTGAATTCAAAAGTGCATTTAGCCCCATTTTCCTAGGATATGAAATGACTTGATTATCGAGCCAGCCCCATGACCATGCCAACTGACTCCACTTTTAGCACACCAGTCATTAAAAAGTATGCACCTAAGGTACACTGTGACATTTTTATCACGTGAGATCCGGTCATAAATTTACCTTAGTTACTACGCTACCCCCTTCCATCTCCCCCATTTTTCTACATTATGTACATTAAGTCTACCCACCTATTTTACCAAGCAGCGTAGATCTCCTAGCAACCAACTCGGATATCTGTATTTAATGGGTACATTCGGATTTCGGATGGTAAAATTTCCGTGTCCGTCTCCGTATCTGGGTGGTAGATTCGGTGACGGTGACGGCAACGGTAACGGTTTGCTTTTTCACTGCCATGTACATTGCGTGTAGTTCTTTTTCTCTGTCTTGTAGCCCATATTATCCCCATTAAATGTTCAGCCTCTTCCCGGGAAGTACTTTGAACTCTGTCTGGGAATCGGATGCTGCTGTTGGTCTTGGTCTTGGTTCCTCTCTTTTGATATTATGTGTTGATGATGAGCGGCTTAAGTTGGGAGCAAATAGAAGGCAGAACTGTGTCTAGATCCAAATTGAAGTGTGTGTAAATAGAGATGAAGGAGACAAGGGAGAAAAATGGAAGTTTGAGTGTGATAGGAGCCAAACCGAATGAGGAAATATGATCCTTTCCTACAGAAATGCGGTGGCAGTCTGCAGTGCAGTGCTCAAGGAAATTGTGGGGTTGCAGTCTGTTGGGCTGTTCACAGAAGACGGGTCCTGAGTGATGTTCAGATGATTTTTGCCAGTGTGATTCCCATTTAAGCCACAACGATATATTATTACGTACCTATTTACCAGTTACTATGATTCACCCGACTATGTGTCTCTGAGTGTTATGCCGACTGCTGGAGAGATGCTCCGTTTTTAACGTGTGAGTCTGACGCTGACGCTGACTGGGTGACTGTGACTGTTTGTTGTGTGAAGTGTAAACCAGGGAGATAGGATCTTGAAACTCAAGTTGGTGTCTAATAGTTATTGCCATTGCAATTGCGATACTAACTTACGCTCTCTGGGCAAAAAGAAATGCTGTATTATGCGCTTCTCAAAGCGGCAACGGAATAGCGTAGTGGTGGGCATAGACATAGGTATGTAGGTTTAGAGGCTTCTCCTGTAACTTTGGGCCGTTTCAATTATTACGTCACTATGGGAGCCTTATGTTGGTGTCGTACATACGTACATATTGTTGTCAGTGAGAATATTTTGAACGTAGTAAAATTTTCTTTTTTACGCTTTTAAAAATTCTTGCACTGGGTTGTGTCATGTTTTAGACGTTGATACCACGGCTTAGACTTTTCGAAAGCATGCTCATGTTACTTTCTTGAATTAGACAGTAATTTGTTTCACCCATTTTGAAATTGTTGAAATAGAAGTAATTTTGATTGTTTCTTCGTAAACCTCCATTTTGTAAGGACAATGACTTGGGTAGTATTTGCATGGCCCCTTTAGATTTCGGCAGATAATTATGTGCATGTTCATGTTATAGACTAGTAGTGGTGTAGAAGTGGAGGTGCTAACGACGGGGAGATAGGAAACATCCGTAGTGGATTCAAATGTACTTAATGTTAGCACAGTTTCTGATCTTGTCTCTTCTTCTTCTCAGCTTCTCATTGCCCTTCTTTTTTTGACGTGATGTGTGTGATGTGATGTGCTTGCGAGTCTCTTTGAGTGAATGAAGGACTCGGTGTTGTTGTTGAGGGAAAAATATGTGACTAGCATGCCATTTGCTGGAGAAGTGTAGGATAGAATATAGATTGCGTAAGAATTGCATGTGTCTGCTATAGACGCGCGGTTAGATGGATGCTATAGGTGTACACAGAATGAAATGTTGTTGGGTGGGTTAGAGTTTGTCATTGTCAAATTTTCAACGGGGGAAGATCTTCACGCTGATGCTGTTGATAATATTTTCCATGGTATCCATCTCCCATCACTTTCATAGTTTCACAGTGGCTTCTCTCAGTTTCAGTTTCAACAGGGAAGCTACGGCCCAAGCTAAAATGAAAGGATTGGAAAAGCAAAGCTTGTAGACAAAGTTGAGAAAAAACAATGTATAGATTCTTAAGCTTCCAAAATACACTGTTGCATGCATGTTTGTATTCTTTAATGCACTCTTACACAAGACGCAGACCCGCAATCCACACATCAGTGTTGCTTCCTTTCAACGTTTCTGCTTTCAACCCAACTCACAACCGTTTATTTTGCTATGCCTCATCCTCATAATTTACGCACAGACAGCAATAATCTTCAGTCCTGGTACAAAAAAGTACAATGTGTAGTTACCGCATGCATACGGATACGCATGGAATTGGAAATTGGAATATGCACGTAAAATAATAGTGTACTTGTAGGGAAACGGCTGTATTAAATCATACCATTAAATTCCAATAAAATATTCAATATATTTAGCATTTGAAAAGAACATGAATTTCTACGCTTTCAACTTTAGCTCACCACGAATAAAATAAAATGGTCACTTTCCGCTTTTTTATGGTGTGCGTGTAGTGGTAGTACTAGATGTTCTACAAAATCGAGCGTGTCCCTTTATGTATATTGCTACGTCCATTTTTAAAGGTTTCGTTTTTATAAAAGCCACATATATCTTCTATGTAGGGCAACCATAAGACAGGGCAGAACTCGCAAGTTCAAAAATAAAATAAAACAAGTTGAGAATAATCGAAAAAAATTCTAGAAAAGCCACACAACGTACTTACAGGGCTTTCTATCTGTATTCGTCGCTATTCTAAAGAATGCCTATTTCAAGGGGGAAATTATTCAGAATTGGGAGGAAATGCATTGGTTGTTTTAAAGAAATCAAGCATTTGTTTTGTATCCAAATTTTTACATGTACACATAGTACTTTTTGACTCTTGCAAAAGGTTGTAAATAGAACGTTGTACATTTTATATATGAAGACACCAAATATGCTTACCATTCACTGCACTGCACTGTGTGGTAGTTGCAAGCATACAAACCCTTATTTACAGACAATGAAATCTAGGTGCTGTTTTATGCAAACTTTAACGTTACCCTTTGTTTTCCGTCGCCGGTATGAAAGCCGTTCACTTGGAACAAACTGTTAATGCCATGCCCAGTTGTACCTATACATGTGCGTTTGTGTGTACGGAGCTCGTGTATTTGACAAGAGTTGAAGTGCCAGGGGTTGTTATTTGTCGTTGTGTGTAGTTGTACTTGCATACACTGGGTACAGATTGAGTGGAGTTCATTGCTTAGAGATGATAATATAATTCTATTTTGTTGGACTCAGAACGCCCTGCTTCATGGACCCCTGACCTCATGAATTGGACACGACCCTTCCCCGTCCCTAATCTCATTTTCACGCTCAAATCTTTCATTTCACAGACTTCCACTCCATCCACTGCAGCTCATATACCCGTCTACTTTCACCCCGTCTTGTATTTTCTACGGCACACAATGCATACGGGTCTATGTACACAGATGCACTCGTAGCCCACATGTCTGCAGCTAGTAGACACTATAGACCCGCTGCAACTACAAGTGCGAGGATTTTTATTTTATGGCGAGGATGTGCTGGGCCCCACCGGATCTGCACCATTGAAAAAATACCATGTCTAATTAGACGCCTGCTTGTTAATGAACTGGAAGCCGTGAAGTCACTTCACACTCTGTATTTAATTCTGGGCAACAAGTTACAAGTACATACACGCTACTACACTTTAGTTCTGAGTGAGAAGGAGTAAAAGTGGGTGCGTACATACAACAGTGCATACTTGAAGAGAAAATAAATGCCAACATAGCAGAGTGAGCTCCATGTAATTTTAATTACACTGAGACTCTTAGTAGGGAGGTGTACATACAAGCAGCACTTCATTCAGACGCTGTACACTGGAGATCGTACAGTCACTCAACTAAATCAAATCAACATTAGAGTCATCAGAACTGGAGTGCTGGCTTCGTTTGCTGCTCCGTTTCCTCAAGTTTGTACTGCACCGTTGAAAGCCTCGAAGCGACGCGCATAATAAGCGGGAGATAAAAAAACATGTTGGAACGTGTAAATTAACTAATAATACATTCATTCTCCAAGTAATCTCACTTCTAATATCCATGGAAAATGAGGCAAGTCAAAGGGCCTGGCCAACTTTGAACATTACGTACGTCACGTTGAAAATCATATCTTGGAAGAGAGCGACGGCTGAGAGAGTAAAATTACTGATAAAAAGTGTGATGTGCAATATTCTGACGGACTTTGTATGGGGAGAAAAGGAATAAATTCTGGTGTTTTTGCGTGATAATTGTATGTAATTGTACCGCAGCTGTAGTATGCGCAGACATACATATAATGTAATAATTACATACTTTGTGCATTTGCGATAAAGATAAAGAAATTGTACAATAATCTTTTGAGAAGACAGTCTGTAATTTAGCATGTTGTCCTTCTGTAATGAAGATGCATTATTAACTAGAAATGGCAGCCTCGTAATTACAGATTAGAGCCACACATTCCAGAGTGGGTATGCACAGACCAGTTGTTGAGAAGATGTTGTTGCGGTGGCTGCGTGTGGTGGTTAGTTGATGTTCTATGATTATGTTGATTGTGTACAAACTTGTTAGCTTTGACTTTATTACTCTGCTGATAACATGTTGCAGAAAAATGAGGGAGTGAAGAACTAACACTTGCTAAGGAAAAAGCTTGGGAACAGACCTTCTCATTCACTCTGAATTATGAACTGCTAAATAGTTTATCGCCAATCCCATTTAATTATCCCAAACCAAGCGTCATAAAATATTTTAGTCACAGGCTCATCACATCTGTTCTCAGGATGATGCGCGAATGGAACGTCTCTGTTGCTGTTGCTACGTCTTTAACATGCTCTACTTGGTCATGTCATCTGGCTGTAAAGGAGCTGAAAAAGTCAAAGTCAAGCCACAAGTGTTTTTTTTTTGGGACTGCAAAATACTCGTTGTAAGTAATGTTATGGCGAATATAAAATTTGAGAAGTACAAAAAATCAGATGCTCTTGTTCTTGTTCTGCTCATCAGCTCTCAGTTTTCCTGTCTTATCTCATCTGAGAGTCTCGTCTGGGGATTTTACAGATTAAGATCGAGGCTAACGACAGAGCAGCGCTAAGGAAGGGCTTCCCAAGGAACAGAAACCTTAGGTTTAAATTGTACATTTTTGTGTAATGTGGTGTTGTGTGGTGGTTCGCACATGATTAGGACGGAGAGGGTTTACCAAGGAGATTAATGACCAGGCCGTTTTGTCAGAGACAGAGCAGAAAATTTGTGTACGATAAAAGCAATAAGCAGTAGTTGCTGTACATGTTTATTGTATTAGTAATTTATGCACTGTTATGCTAGGGTGTACATCTTCAATTGGTTATAAAATTATTTAATAAGTTTGCACGGATGCAAATTCCCGTCGGCAGGACTGACACTCTGACTTCTTGGCGGCATGGAGCAAGTTGCAAGCGAGAGATTCAGCACTTGGACTTGGCTTGTACAATTTAGTTTGTACTTTATAGCCCAGGGATACTAATATTATTATTTATTCACTGCATTTACCACTACCAGCATCTGTAGTGTCGGTCTACAACTACAGATACAAAAACAAAGCCATATAGAGTTTGTTGCACTCTCAGTCATTGTGTACTTGGCCCATGCACACTACATGTGTAGCCCTGCATCTAATTACACATGGTAAGATAATGAGTGCATGCATGTCTTTACGTAGTTACATATCGTGGGTGAAGAAGCCTTGTGGTGTAAGTTCTTTGTCCCATCCCAGCTTATAAGCATTTTGGCGCAAGTCCGCAGCGTCCGCTTCGTTTATAAAAATTGTATATAATTACCATTTTCGTTTAAATTGTAAAAATGGTATTTGAACCTTTCAAAAACAGCGAAACTTCTATTTGCAATTTTTAAAAATGTTCAAAACTGCAATTTACACGTTTCAAAACTAGTAAAGCTGCTATTCATACTTTTAAAAAATTGTGTAGAAGTGTTTTGTGCACTTGTTACAAGCGCATACGTAAAATACGAATTGACATGACTTATGTCAAAATGATACTAAGTGCTAAGGGACACCGGAATTGCATCACAATGCCTCTTCACCAACGATGTGGCTATATGTATTATTATGATACCCTCACGGATTGTAATTGTAATTATATGTATAGTTTGTGGCCGGAGCTCAATAAATAAGTAGACATATCATTATCTTATCATCATCTCATTTTCTCATCAACATTTATGTATATGTTGGGTTTTGGGTTTGGATTGCAATTGCTTTTGCACAATCATCCCAACCAACCTTGAGGACCAACTCCGTAATATAAGATAGCATCCCATGCCAGGAACTTCAGTATCAGTCTCAGGATCAGTACATGCTGTATTATTATGCTTTCGGAAGATATCTGTACATGTGGTGGCGGCTGGAAACAAAGACTATCAAGAATCAAGATATCAGGAGTTAACTAGAACTCACTTCTCACTACTATACGCATCTCTGCTAGGCTTGTAAGACTAGTATCTAGTTGTATTTGTATGTTAAGTAGGAGAAACAAAAGAAATTTATGTGTGCAGTGTATTGTAGGAATTTTTTAAATATTTTTTATTTGATTTTTTATTAACTTGTGGGAACTTCATTGCACTACAGATCGTATGTACACTGACCAGAGATCAACATTGACGCACTACTACTGGTAGCAGTTAGTATCCAGGGATACAGATACTATAGCATTATCACGACTACAATTTGACTAGTAATAAACTGTAAATTAAGCAGATGTGTACTATGCAAGTGGGATAATAAGGAGCAGTGCAATAATTGCAAGATATTTAGTGGGCACAGGAAAACAGTGAAATCTAACTCCTTTGTATAATGGCAAGTCTAATCGTCACCGAAAGTTGAAACAACACTATAAATTATGTGCCCATGTAGCGCTAGTAGGTGTAATTCTATCAAGTTGGGGGCCTTGCAAATATTAAAAGGTATTTTGAAAATGTTTACACGTCTTGTTTTCAACCTTTTTGAAACGATAAGGTCATATTTTGCAACTTTTCAAAATGGAATTATCATGTTTTACATTTTTAAGCCAATGTATTTGTTGGCCCTTGTGGAAACGTATTTTAAAGTTTCACCTGTTCGGAAAGCGCTCATATCACGTTTTGCTTTTATTATAAAGTTCTAACAGCATGTTTTACATTTCAAAATGTGATTTTGCCTTTTTCTGGAGTGTAGATTCATTTTTTCACCTTTTTGAAAGTGATTCATTGTACTGGGAATTGTATGTGGTCATATTTGCAAGGCCTCTTGCTTCTGTGTGTACGTACAAATGAAAGGACTAATGAAATACAAAACTGGGCATGCTTAGATATTTGTACCTACGTACGTTTATTAGTGCTAAAGATATACTCGTAGTTGATGAAATACAGAACATACGTGATTATATGAGGTGACTGGGGCTGCCTATTAGTAAATGAGATGAGTTGAGTGTGGCTGGGTTGTCAGGATCAGGTGTCCAACCATAAACTCTGACAACTCATTAAAACTTTTGCACCCACCACACTATTAACTGCTACTATTAGCAAACACGCTGTAGCTATATGCAGTGCACAGAATTACAGATATCTTATAGGGCATTTGCAACTTGTCCTTTCCTTGTCGTTGTAGCACTAACAACTTCGGCTGGACCAACATCAACACATTAATGGATTTAAGCTGAAAGCCAGCTAAGCAGGAATTACGAGGCTTTACTTTATCAGGGTTCAGGAAGTACCAAGTGTACAAGTATGAAGGCAAGTCTGCCATTGCTTCAATGTACTTGTTCCAAAATTTGGTACTACCTATACTGTCTAATGCACCGCAGTCGGCGTGGGGGGATTAGGATTAAAATTTGAATTAAAATTCAATCTGGTCTACAAGCTAAGTATTCATATCGGATCAGGCAGCAGGCTGACTGACTGTCGGACTTACTACACAACACTTTGTCTGTTTCTGTAAACGCACTTGAAAAATACTCATTTTCTCATGAAGTCGCAGACTGTAATCGTACTTGCTTAGCAAGTCGGCAAAAATACAGTGAAACTTTACGCATTGCTGGTAGATAATTGTTTCATTTTGTACACAAGTATAATTTCATTTGTACGGAGATGTCATTTTTTGCACCTTCGTAGTGTCCGTTTGAAAATGCATGCAGAGTACGAATGCAGGTAGGCAGAGTGCTCTAATGACACTGACAATATTGTAGAAGTGAAAAATTGTCAAAAGCACCCCTCAATTATGATATATAGGCACAGTGGCAGTCACCCTGATAGCAAACAGAAAAGAGTACAGATATTTTGTTATAGCGTTGGATTCAGAATTCAGTAGCATGGCAAGAACACCCGGCATTTTCCCGCTGTTCCAGCTGAGCTATTCAAAAAATCAACCCCTGCCTCGTACATGTACAAAATACAAACTGAAAGTGCATTGGAATCAAAAGTATCATTTCATTTTCACTCAATTCGTTTGCATCGCATCCAGTTGAATCGACCGCTGACGACGACCGTCCATCGCATCCATGATAATGACAGTGACAAACGCTCCTGTCCGCTTCCCATACACTGCAATGCACTGTATAACTACTTGCCCCTATAGTGGGTATGCTGTATGTATATGCAGTGTGTTCCAAGTGCATTATTGCACTCACTGCACTCACTCACGCTAAATAATAATGAGTGGGACTCTGTACCATCAGAGATTTTGGTTGAAGATTGAGCGTGGGGATGGCGATGAAAGGTGGAAGGGAGCATTACCTTTTTTGGCCAAGAGCTTTCACTCATTGTCATTTCTGTTGGCTGGCTTTCGGTTTGTTGTTGGAAAAACGGCTTTGGCTCGATTTTCGTTTTCATGAAGATAAACCTGTGAGATGTCTGTCCGTCTGTCTACATGAAAGCCCCGCACCTCATTAGATCATCTCCAGTTTTGCATTTACTGCCTCAGAGTTGATTCCTGTGCCCTGTCGTAGCTAAGAGCAACAACTGGAAAGAGCAGCCGAAAAGACACGGAGACAGAAGCTGACTAGAACTGCTGCTTTTACTTTCGTGGAATATTAAATGTGAAATGTAACAAGTTTTCTAGTATCCACGGGACACAGTGTGCACTTAGACAGCCAAGTGTACACAAAGGCCTATAGCCTATATGAGCAGCTATCATGTCACTTAATTATTATCAACTGGGAAACTTCTGGAGCTTGATGCATCTTGAGGAGAGAGGAGGAAGACGTAAGCACAGTATGATGCACTTTTGTCTCTCGTCTCGTCTTGGAGAAGTTTGGACGGAGTTGTGAGAGAGTGAAGCAGTTAGCTTTTATCTTGTCTTGCCGAGTCCAACCAAACTACGTCTACGACCACCGACTTGATTATTGATTAATGTTATGTTGTGGGCAGAATGCAGGGAGTCTCCATTATGATTACCATCATCATCAGCTCATCGTCTGCTACTCCACGAGTCCCCACACCAGATATTTTGTGGAGGAAAGGAAGGCAGGCAGACGTCCTGCCACTGCAGTCATTGCTTTTTCACATCTTATTTACTTGGTTGCCATATGTATCTGTGTCTTGATCGGGTGACAAGTGACATGAGCATCTCGTGCTGTCTCCTGTCTTTCTTTTTGTCTTTGTCTTCGTCTGTGTTCCGTGTTCACATATTCTATCTGGAGATGCGTATCGGCTTACAAGTATGTTGTCGTCTTACTTTGCTTGCAAGTATTTGGTAGATATCGTGGATGAAGAAGCATTGTTTTGAGTTAGACCAGTCCCCAATTCCAGGCATTGCAACACACTTCCCCTTAACATCATAAAGTCTCAACGATCAATTCTATGTATAACAAGTGTAGCTACTGCTTTAACCCTTTTTCAAAATTAAAAAACTGATAGTTGAACTTTTTCAAAAATTAGCAAAACTTCTATTTACACTTCTCAAAAATAGTAAAATTGGCATTCGCACTTTTCAAAAAAAGTAATGCAGGGATATCGTATTTTTACAAAAATGGAATAATTATTAAACTTTTTATACACTGGACTTGCATCATAGTCTATTTAAACAAGAAATGGACTTAATCCACAATGCTTCTTCACAGGTTGTATTTTTATTATGGATGCGTATCCACTTTACGAAATATAAGAGTGTATTTGATTTGGAACAAAATTTCTCCATTCTTGGGATACAGGGGGGCTTGATGTCTGAAATGCATCTAATTTCCTTGAATCGCAGTAGCAAGAATGCAATCGGCTTACCTTGCAAAGTTGCAACTTTGTGTGTAGTGCAAACGTGGCCGTGGCTTGGATGCCGTGACCACGTTGTAGTGGTATGTATGTAATGGATACAAACGTTATCAAACAAAATGAGGCTTCGTATGTACATGGGTAAATATCTGCTCTGTTCTGCATTTATTTACATAGGTATACTGTAGCTTTGACAATTTCAAAGCAAGGAAGAGTGCACAGTTGCCAACCGTGTTCGGTCCTTCGGTGGGTTCTTCTATAGTGTGAATTATTCATCTGTTTAAACAGCTGCTAGTGGAGTCTCACTTTTCCAAGAGTTACGCTCAAATGAAATGATTGCTTTCCTTCACTTTGTCTTTCTTCTTCAGCTTCATTTTCTAGAGTACTAGAGTGCGTAATTATGTATACACAGGCATGCATTTAGATATAGGTAGTTATATAAGATACATATTCACATAGTGGAATCTGCTGTCAAGAAATGCATTTTTGGGATACATAGAACATATAGCAGATGCGTTGTGTTGTGTTGTGCTGCATTGTGTTGTAATTGCGAGTGTAGGAAATACTTGAGGACACGAGAGACCATAAAGCAAAGGAAAGCAAAGGGAAGATGAACTAAATGTATTTCAATCATCACGACTATCAACAGCGTCGCTGTGTATTTAAGAGTGACGAAGTACCCACAGACATGGAATGCTATGCAGTTTGTGTTTCCTATAATTTGCTTGCCTATGTACATATACCCAGAAATAGAAATACATATGTAGAATACCTATTACAGTTTCGATCTCAACTCCAATTCGAATTACAGTTACAAGCTACATATAGAAGCACAGAGACATAAAATAAGGCGGACAGCTTTGCTTTCCTTTACATAGCATAGCATCACAATCACAAGGCAAGGAAAGGAAACCAATTTATTTTTTTGGTGTGTGTTGGCTGTGTGTGCTAAATACATTTTGAATTCGTATCCATAGCTCAATTCATTGTCTTTGTCATTGTCAACCATATATTTTTTATACTTCATAAATATTTACGCACCTACTAACTAAAGTCGATGACGAACTAACTAGCAAAAGCCGGCTCAGGTTGTTACTCCGCGCCATGTATCATGTGTGTCTGTACCTACATACTGTTTACACACAAAGGTTGTTAAGCTGACTCGAATGAAGGTGCGGTATAAGCAGTTTGGATAATTATATACTGCTGCTATAGATTATGAATAGATGTGCACCTACATTGCCAATGTAATGGTAGTGACAGCGCATTGTAGCCAGAACCAGGGCCATAAGAGTTAATGGAATTGGTGAATTTATATGTTAGGAGGAAAATATAATATTTTGATGTGTGCGTGTAAACCTCACTATTAGTGACACATGTCGTTATTTCTTCGGCTTTCTACAGCAGTACAATGTTGTATCTTCTCCTTTTGTGTTAGCTAAGGTACTATAGGAAATAGGAGAGTATTAAAAAGTGTTTGCTGTACTCTAGCGTTGCATTGCGGAGGCCCTTTTCTGTTTCGTAGTACAATAGCATAATGAGTGAGCAAATATTGGATTTAGTCATGTTATTCTTTAAAGTGATGACGAACATGAATTTCTATTTGCTATTTAATATAACCTATGCGTACGTATGAAGTGTCACAAAAGTGTAGGATATAATTGCATTTTCCCGGGCCACATGGCTAAAGGAAACTTGAACGATCTTCAACGCAAAAGAGTGAGACTAGCACCAGTTGTATGCATAGACATGCCTACTCGTGTATGGTTTCCCAGCGTGCGGGTGAAGAAGGCACTAGCAGTCAGTAAGCAGTAGTAGATGCACAGAAGGCAAGTAAACAAAGACGGGTAAGGGAAATGTGTAGGATCTCACACATTTCAAATTTCAAACAAAAATTTGTCTCCAGCAACAACAGTAGGAAATATGCCTAGGAACATGTGCATACGTCTTAGCTATGCGTATAGATTTATACATATACTTACATAAAATACAACTATAGCTAAAAGGTCCTAGGAACTAACATAAGTATCCGATTTTTACCATTAACTTGATCTTTCCCTTTCACTCTCTTTCTCCAAGGAAACCGATTCAATTAAATTCAATGTGGTCGTCGTTGAATCGAGGTCGAAATTGACTGGGATGAGAGTGAGACTGGGATGCACAAAAGTGTAGGGAAAGGGAAATAGGACCTATCATATACATTATACACAGACACATAATATAATCTTATAAAATTTGAAAGCTTTTAAAGGAAACGGGAATTTATAGATGATTCTATAAAAGCTGTTAGGTTCACTCTATTGATATTGATAATGACATTCTTAATACTTTTACCTATATAATTTTTTGTCCTTATGTTGAAGATATGTATGTGCTTTCCATGTAATATAAGTTTTTCAATAAAATTATTTGCCTAGCATTCAAATTTCAAACTCAAGTAATTCAATATCTCCCTTCACTTCCTTTGCATTGGGCAAAGGTTACTTTACTCCTGTTCACGTTCCATTTCCTTTCATAGCTTGTAGAGGGTGCATGGACCCATACTCTACCCATGTAGGTATGCACTCAGTGAGAGAATTTCTATGCCGGTACCCGTATATTATTCTTAAACCCACAATTAGGAAAGATGCTGATGCTGACTCTACAGAATCAGAGCCAGACTGTGAATGTTTTTGGGTATAAAATCGGAATCAGGATAAAAATGAAATGATGAGATTGAAATGGGAGAAGCGAGATGCTCACAGTTCTGCTGGCAATGTAAACAGAGAGCGAGGCGTATGCCTATAGGTCCTTTCGTTGACGTTAGAAGTATGCAGATACATATCACTACTTAAGAGCAGAGCGGAAATCCATTATATTTCCAGCATGGTGATGGTTGTGAGTGCAGTGAAATGCATATTATCTGGAAAGCAGGAGACTCAGGACGGATTCTGAAACGGAGGACGGGACAGAGGGGCAAGGAAGGTAAACAGAGGCAGATTGCCGAAGCTCAGCGGAGCTCATGGTTCTCTTGAGTAGTGAGTCAGTGCTCCATCGCTTGCATTTCAAATACCCGCCCGTGCACATCATTGCATTTTTCAAAAACACGACACAATATTTCATATCATCGTTAAGAAGCAAAATGACGTATGTTTAGTTAAAATCTTTAGACGCAAAGAAACACAAATCTGTATGCTAGCTAAAGAGGCTGTGTTCCAATGGAGCATTTTCCATGTGTTGAACTGTCGGTACAA
>JAQFZC010000805.1:0-39994 GCA_034695205.1 Dicyrtoma fusca | reverse complement strand
ACTGGTACTGACTATCAAAGTAGCTGAAGGAACTGAGAGGTACTGGAACTCTCAATTTCAGGTATTGGACAACACTACTTAATTCGTGTATAGTTGTACTTTGTACGTATATATAGCTGATAACTATGAAGTGGTTTATAGGGAGGTTCATTGTTGACTCTATTAGTGATAAAATTATGACCTGCCGACTGTCCGCTCTCTCGCCTCAGTACGTCAATCTTACTATTACTATCGTTGTGTTGGTTGTTGGTATTAGTATTAAGTATAATTTCATTGTAGTAAAAGTGGACAGTAAAGTATCCTTTCCATTCCTCCAGCCATGGTCATGCTTCTTCCACAATAATACCCGTGGCAATGAGTTTATAAAGATATGAGTGTAAGTGAATGTTCATTACTATCACTATCACCGAAAAGCCTCACTTCTAACTGAAGTAATGTCATAATATGGTGTCATTAAATCGAATAGACTGTGTACCTAAAGCTAATTTGGATTCGAATACCTATTTATTATCGCCTCGTATCTACCTATACATTATATTGCATATCATACCTATAATAGACTTGTTATCTGGTGGACTAACAATTGCATCTCATGTTCTGTCTTCAGATGTTTATGCTCCCAAACTTATATTCATACAGACATATATTAACTGAAGCGTAGCTTGTGTAGGACAAACAAACCGATACCGATACAATATATTATACTGTGGTATGAGGCTTGTGATGGGAGTTGAGTTGAGGCCTTCAGAGCGTGTGTGTGTGTGTGTTACAATGTGAGAAGAAAAAGAAAACGTGACAGATCTCGACTGAATGCTGTAAAAATCGCTGATGTTCCCTTGTATAGTTGTGTAGTGCAGTAGTAGCGTTTCAGCTATAATTAGTATGTTTAGTTTTAGTATCGGTGGAGTCTTTTCTTGTCTTCTTGGTCTTGAGTCTTGAGTGTATTACCTATATTGTCCATAATATAATGACATGTTTGTAGATATTCAGTGACAGCATAGAGCACTTCATCGAATTTTGACAGTCAAGTCAGTCAGTTGAGTTTAGAACAAGAACAAAGTACAAGAATATATCTACAAAAAGATTACCACCATTATTGCTTCTTGTAAACTCTCCAACTACCTACTAATAAACTAGTGCGCTCGCTATTATAGAACCAAGGAACTTCCATATTTCCTGATCCAGTGCTTATTCAGTTAGAACTACATAGTACTAGTACAGTCTTTATTATTACTTGATCACCAAAAGTCAAGTTGACAGCAGTTAGCATTCAGGTCGACTGTTCATGTCACAGGGATCACAGTTTTGTGAAAAATACAAAAAGGAAAGATCCTCAGCGACAGCGTCAAATTGAGATTCCCTATTTCCTCATTTCAGTGTGTTCATTGTACAGATATTTAATTATATACGGGTGCAGTACAAACAGCCAGTGGGAAATATAATTCCTCAGCAATCAGTAGAAGACTAGTCATACATCTTAAAGACTGACGGCTGTACGTATTACCGTTACCGCTTCGAATTAATTATTCTGATTTCCCATACTTATATGCAATTTTTCCGCCATCGTTAAAAGCCACTGATATTAGGGATTACGGATCCAGTTCACGTCTTTCATTATTTGCTGTAGTATAGTAAGTACCAGAGTACCGCTGCACCACCCAGGAATAAACGGAGACTTAGTACACTCGAATATAACTATGCCATTGTATTATTGACGGAATTAAATACATAATCTCAATCAGAACTTACATCAGTGCTCAAAGCATTGGTAGTGCTACCGTGGCTGAGCTGAATAATTATCTCGTGCTCATATACATATAACAGTTATATTTTCTGCTCCATGTGACGGAAGAATTTAAAAACCATTTATTTTTGCACCAATAACCAATGGATAAATACACAGAAAAGTAGTGAACTGTCAAATCTCAGCATCACGCACAAACAACCAATACTAATACATATAAGCGTTCACTTTGACAAGAAGACTATTATTATTATGTTCTCTAAAATCCCGATCACGATACTGTGGCAATTTGCAACTACGACTACTACGACAAAATGTACCTATGTTCACTCCACGGACTCACACATGTTGCTGATTTGTCAATTTGAATGAATTATATGACTGGATAACTCGTGTTATTTATACTCCGTCTTCCTCGTCCTCATCCTCATGAGACTCAAGAAGAAACAAGTTTGCTTTCTTAATTTTTATCATAATCAATTATTATTACATGCCTTGCTTCTTTTAGTCTGTCAACCCTCCATTCGCTTCTTGTATTTAACAACTCTCTCTCTGGATTAACCAGCATGAATACCTGTATGGGTATAAATATACATAGGAAGTTTCTCTCTAAAAGTTTTTTGGGTAGGTTTTTCGCTTTTCATTCTTTCTTGATTTGCAGTTTGCAGTACAATGCAATGTAAACAAACTGTATAGTTACTTATGTGTGCTTCCTTGACTTTATTACTTGTATTTGCGGAAGTACCTGCGTGCACTCTAAAAGTTATTGAATAAAAATGAGTTTTGAGAACTCAATCGTAGTACAACGTAAGCGTAGGGATCGCTTTGTATTTTCCTTTAGAAGTGATCTCGATTTATTATGGAAATTCTATTTTATGCTATCTATCATTACGGCTTATGGGTTTCTGCATAGACGGCATAATTAAATGCTTCCAAAACCTGTGAAAGTACATAGAAGCTTGAACAACGAAAAAGTTCCCACTAGCGATCGCTTATTCTGTTCGTCAGTTCAGTTCTAGTTCCAGTTCCATATATTAATTTGACATTTTATGTTCTTTGTAAGTGTCAGTCCAATCCCAGACAATCAACAATGTAATTATAATCATCTTTGTCTAACCCACAGATCTTAAATTAGGTCCTTACTGCGCTTTTAATAGCTGTCGGCAATAACATGTGAATTCCTAGATTCTTTGTTTACGTAAATCCTGTCTGACTTTTGTAGATAAATATTTCCGTCAACTTGCTGATTTTTATAGTTCTGTTATTAATATGGTCTTTGGGACTATTTTTAAGTAGACTGTAAATTTAGAAAATAGCCTTTTACTAATGATAAAGTCTCACTAACTAGTCATTGCTTTAGCGAACAATCAAAACAATAATAATATACGTACCTATTTAAGTAATTATTATTGTATTCGTTACAGAATAATTAATTGTTGTTGATTTGATGTATTTTGTTATTTTGGCTCGTACTCGTGTCTTGTTGTTGTTTTTTTTTTCAAATAATTTCTCGAATTCCATCTCATTTCCTGTAAATAATCTCCATTCGACCACCCGCTCTATTATTTTGTCTCGTACTGTACACACTGCACTACTGATGAGAATCGTAATGACAATTTTGAAAAAAAATACAAAGAATCACAACTTTCTGGTCGGCTTGTGTCGAATGGAATGGTAAGAATTTGCTTGTGTCAACTTTTTTTTATAGTCACCTTTTTACAAGTGCATATTTTATCACTAGATCCTCTAATTATATAAATATTTATGTGGAGTGGTTCACCATAAGTACATACCTATGTATATGTCCTTTCTGACTTGCAAAGCTGAAATGAATATTTACTTACGCTGCACTTACTACATAAGATTAAAAGTGCTGGCATCATGAATCATATTTAAAAGTTGAGTAGGTATTCTAATTAGTGGAAAATGCAGTGGAATGCTTTTAAATATTATTAGGTGTAAATTATGCATGTGTTGACCAGAGACCATAGTCCAACATAGAAAAGACGAATACAAATAAACTAGGTATTCGGAAATGGGCAACCACGGTAAGAATGAATGCTTTACAACAGTGTTAATTCTGCAAATTAACTTTCTCAAAAAGGTCAAAACCAGTTATTAACCTTTTCAAGAGTATTGAAGACCAGTTAAAAATAGTGAATAACTCTTTAAAAAAGGTCAAAACAAGAAATTACTATTTTTCAAAACGGTCAAGAAGGTACAAGAATAAGACCAAGAGGTACAAGAATGATATTAACATTTTCAAAAACATTCAAAACTAGTAGATAGCATTTTCAAAAAGGTCAAACTAGTAAAAGGTGTAAACTAGTATTTTCAAACAGATGTACTACGGTTTCAAAAAGGTTAAAAAAGCTAACTTGTAGTCCATAATACAGGTAGAGAATGCAACTTTTTTATAATTTTGGTTTCTAGCTGCTACTGGCTAATAAAGCTGCATGGCTAATACTATGACTGGTTTATCATTATTGGTTAGGCCTGTATCTATATACATCTCTCATATCTCTATTGGCCTATAGATATATTAGGCTAGTGGACGGAATACGAAATTTAAGTCAATAGGAATGAACGAGAAAGTGGCAAAGGACTATATTATACACATACACTGTAGGAGCTATAAGGTTGCGTGCAAATGCGACATTTTCAAACGTCAATAAATATTTTTATTTCTTTGACTTACATGAAGTCGTCCACAAGACGGCATTACATGGTCAGTGCCAGTGGCAGTGGAGGCTATTCATTTTATTTTCAACGTTAATTTTACTTGGACACGACCAAAACCAAACGGCACGACGACCGACGGACGGACAGAAATAAACGCAATGGAACGCAATGTTACGTGTTACGTTTAATTTAAGTACCTACCTTACGTATGTATGCAACAAATTAGGTACTTACTTAACGTTCCTGTACTTTCGAAATGCTTTCACAGCTATCTTTAGACCTAAATGATGCAATGCGTTGCTGACTGTGTAAAGGAATAAATATAATTAGAAAATTAGACGAAGCACATTTTATTTATTCATTAAACTCTTGTTTTTGTAAACAATCCATGGAGTTTGTATTGAAACTACAGATAGGCATCCCTATATACCTAAGCTATGTGGAAATTTAGAAATAAATAGAATGAGATAAAAGGAAATAATATACATATGTATGTACATACTTGTGTACAGTACATACATTGTTTGTGAAAATTAACTAGTAAATCTATGTACCTACCTACTGTATTACCGAATAGAGATTTTTTGTGGAATGACTCATAGGACTATTTATAAACGCTCCCACTTGAACCCTTTCTGTTCAAGTTAAAGATCAATGAGTTAAGCTTTTTTTTATTAGTGTAGTACAACCGCAATCCTGTAGTGATTCGCTCAAGTTCATTTACCACGGTTAGGGATGTAAAAGTATCCCCAGTCTTGGACCATTATTGGGATAAATATTACCAGTACCGCCACCGTCCATATTTTATTACATACTTACATGTGTATTATGCATAAATCCCTAGTATTTTTCCGTACTATGGGCAGTCTACTGACAGTTCAATAAATGCATAGGTAATTAATATTAGTATGGAAATTGAGAGGCACAGCAATCTTTTAAAATTATTTTTAGAACTATCTACAATTTATTATTACCAACGTAATAGATTATTGCTCTTTGGAAGAGCATATTCTTATATAAAACTATATCTATAGATATAGATATCTGATAGAGATCTTGCTATACATAATTAATGTAGGTACCTAGCATTGCTGTTTGTACTTTTACAACGGATGCATTGATTCTGATCTAATTCTGATACTGTTCCAATTAAGTTGATGTGGTGCATGCCTTAATTACAGATAAATTACATGACACACTGCACGTCGGCCATCTTCACTGGTCAGTTTTGATTTGAATACAAGATTGAGATATGCCTCAGGGTCGTATAATATGTTATATCAGTAGATTTTATTATTATTTATGATGATGATGAAGCACATGCAAGCCAAGCAATGCAATGGAACGAAAACAAACAGCATTCTAAAAGTGTAGTTCAAATTTTTTCCTTGAGCTTATCACTAGTGCTAAATAAGTGCACTATTTAATATTAATTTTGTTATCAGTACATCCTTTCTTATTGCCCTGTTCCATCCAGCGGTAACAAATTATGTTTAGATTAAATCGTTGCTTTGCATTGATTTCAACTCCCTACTCACGTCTTTTATTACTTTGCTCTACATGTGATGACTTTGGTACGTGCAGGACCGCAGGAATACAGGAGATTTTCCATTATTACATAATCCATGAAATGCCAGTTTTTAGACGGTAGCATCTCCGGGATTTTTTTATTCCTTTCTAATAATCTGTGTTTCGAAATTAATCATACGGAGTCCATAAATGTATAGGTACTCTAACTTCCATTCGTAATGCCTGACCAAACGATAAAGATTCAAAATAGGAACTTTCAATTGGGAAATGTTTGTTGTACTATCCTGTCATCATTGTGTACACAGATGTATCTAAACTACTACGCATCTAGTCCTCGGAATTTATTTTAGTCTGATTACAATTACTTACACAAAAAAAAAAGCATTAATACGCACAACAACCTACGCACGACATTGACACTGGTTTTAATTTTATTTGTTAGGACAAAGACACTGCGTTGTAAAGAAATAGAAATTACCATGAAAGTGCAAACAGTCAGAGTTATGGAATGGGATGGACGGGGTAGTGGTAATTAAAGTTTTACGATAGTATGGTGTACAAATAATGCACAAATGGGTGCTGGGATATTATGCGCAGTTCAAATCAGAATATTAGAATAATAATAATCATTATTAGCGTGCTGCATTGCATTTAACTAGTAAGTTGAGTAGAAAGAGTTTTGTCTGTGGTCGAAACCTGCCGTTGGGATTGTGATCGTGAACTTTGATGGGCGAAAAAAAAACAATAATTACCGTCATGACTAAATAAATAGCCGCAACTACTGCGTGGGAGAATGCAATGTTATGTACATACATAGCAGACTTACTAGTTAGATTTAGCAACTGGAAAGGGAGGTAACATCTATGCACGTTTACTTTACAAATAACGTACATAAGTATTACCGATGCAGCTCAAGCTCAATTATGGCATAGGTATTCTCGTATTTACATTATTTACTTTATCACCACTACCAGCACCAGTGATTCCTGGGATATGATTTATTAGAACTGTAGTTGAACCTATGCATATGGAATGGAGCAGGTAATCTTTCTCATCTTCTAGTCAGGGGACGTGAGCTAATACGCGTGCAGTTATCTACTTATATCCATTGCACCAGACAGAATTATTTGCAGTTGGCTCATTGAGAGTTTGCGAGAGTGGCACAGCCTGTACGTACAGAAACTGATTCATTTCCGAAGTAGGTACTTAGAAGTAGAGGTTGATAAACTAAAAAGAGCATCTCTCGTTCAATTTGAGTAGAACAAACTAACCATAGGTAACCAACAAGTCGATCTTCACACAATAAATGGCCATTGTCATTTACTTGTTTTTATTTTTATTTCCTTCTTTTCAACCAAGTAAATCAGGAGTTTCAGTTCAAAGATTTCAAGCTTTAGTTGAATGACTGACATTTTGCTTTTGGATTATTGCTGCGCAATTGTTTTTCATTTTTTTCCTTGTTCCTTCTGCGTTTGACTCAAAGCATTAAAAGCAACGGTCACGATTGATTGATTGATTGATTGATTGATTGATTAGAAGATTCGAGCCACCTAATTAAAATTTGGTAGGGAAGACCTTTAAGCTATGTGTGTAGTTATTTTTCAGTCAAAAGAGTTATTGATTCTAATGTTAACAATATAATATTTTCTGACATTCAAATATTTTTATGAGCTATAGAAATTGATGGTAATGACCTTAATAGTTTATGTAACGAGCATACTTAGGCATTCCCTACTTATTCAATATTGATAATGAGTTCACCATCCCCATACTGTGGCTATGGTCTCACAGACTGCACTTGCAAATGTGAGGTAGGTAGGTATACACATATACCGTGTAGGGGCAACGTGAATATATACACTAAATTACTACTACGGCTTACTTGATGGCTGTAAAAGTTAAACTGTCTAAATAGTGTGAATTGTAAGTACTTGTAAGAGAGTCAGAAAGTTGTATAGTAATTATTGCAGTTGAATTGAAAGTTTACTCTTAAATAATAACAAATCAATTTTTAATAATGTAATGCTCTACTACATACATCTTCCACTTGTCTTGAAATTAAATAGGAAAAGAGATGGAACACGAGGCTGCTGGACAGGAATTGGTGAAATGCGTTCTCGTTGGCGATACGGCAGCCGGAAAAACCCGCTTAATTTGCGCATCACTTAACAATGCTCGATTGTCACTTCGTCAACTGTTGACGACCCATGTGCCCACAGTCTGGGCCATCGACCAGTACCGCATGTACAAAGAAGTTCTGGAGAGATCCATGGCGAATGTGGATGGTGTTCAGGTAAGATTGATCAGTTGAATGGACTTTGTATAATACTAGAAAATATGTTAAATGTGAGCAGTGATTCCGTTCCTGTATATGTAGTTGTTTGTAGACGTTGAAATGCTGATGGATTTATAAACCAACGTTTTTGTGTGTTTTTGGTGGCAATTGTGTAGGTATCACTGAGACTGTGGGATACGTTCGGTGACCATGAGAAAGACCGTCGATTTGCTTACGGTCGATCCGATGTGATTCTCCTCTGTTTCTCACTTGGGAGTCGAAACTCTCTACTCCACTGTAAAAATATGTGGTTTCCTGAAATCCGACGCTTTTGTCCGGACACACCTGTCATTCTGGTGGGATGTAAAAATGACTTGAGGTTTCTCTGTAGAGATCCCACATACCTGAGTTTCTGTCGAGATCGAAGTCCATTTCTCCGACCCGCACGGGAGTGTGACCTTGTAATGCCGGAGCAAGCGAGAGCACTGGCCAATGAACTTGGAGTCCCATACTACGAAACTTCCGTCTTCACCTACCACGGTGTCAGTCAAGTCTTTGAGAATGCCATCAGAGCTGCACTCATCGCTCGGCGGAACCAACGATTTTGGATGACGAACTTAAAACATGTACAAGCACCATTGCTGCAGGTATATTTGCTTTTAATTTCATTAATTATTAATTAAGTTTATTGTATGCAGCCACTGCAACTGTGTCCACGCCATCCATAAAACGATAAAACTACTGCCAACTGTACTATACGTTGTACGTCATCTAAACTCCTCTGCTGTTTCTATCATAGGCACCCTACTGTCCTCCCAGTCCAATGAAGGAACTTAGCCCCATTGAGATCTATCCGGGGAATTTTTGGGGCGATATTAAATCCATGCTTATGTCTCAGTACTTTCCTGATCTTGTGTTCCTAACAGGTAACGTATGAGTATTATTCAGCCCGCGTCGTTTCAGACCCAGCCTTTTTACTTTCCTTGCTCTGTAATGTGTAGACAATGTATATTAATTGGAATATGTTCATGCCAGGTGGCAACGAAATCTCAGCCCATCGTTTTGTGGTAGCTGCTGGAGCGCCTAACTTGGCGCAGTACTTGGAGCCTGAAGATGTGTTATTCCTTCGGAGGAACAGCGAGACAAGCACTGTATGTTAAGAGATACTAATAATAGACATTTGTTTCATTTCCTCCTTGATGAATTTGATTGCAATTCGAGAGTAAAAGTAAATCGGACCAGCAGCTGTTTTTGTATTTATGTAAATGTTAATTGTGTTGGGTTTACTTTATTTCTGGAAATGTGAAGGCAAGTGGGAGCACTGTGGACGAAACGGAGTGTTTACTACGAAAGAATAATGGAACCGCGGAGGCTGTGGGATACATAAACTCCTTGTTCTCTTCGTCTACAGAGCTTCATTGGAAATCGAATAAAAAGATTAAATCACCAGCCATAGATTATGTGAAAACGAGGGACTCCGTCGAGAATATTGGCACCGTTCAAGTCGTTGTTCAGCTCACTGAGAAAGTCTCCTATGATACCGTCCGAACTCATTTACACTACTTGTACACTGGAGAACTTCCCACCACTTTTCAGAGCTCTATCGATGTAAGCATAACTACACCAAACAAACTGTAGCTATTTTTTAAAATGACTGCAAATAATTAAAGTAGCGTCTGTTTAGATTTTGTACCTGTACTTGTATTTGTCTTTAATGGTAGTTGTTAGTTTATTTGTGGATTGATAATGTTATCCCTACTTTCCCTACGGTGATCTCAAATTGTGTGCGTGTGAATTATTACGATACACAGGAAGTGAGGGAAACAGCTGAATTGTTTAACATTCCTGAACTTCTCCAACACTTGGAATCATGGGCAACGCGGGACTCCAAACTTTCTGCCGACCTCAAAAAGTCGTATCGACAGGTATTTACAAAGCTTACTCGTCTTGCAGTTGCAATATTGTAGTACCATAATTAAGTGCGTGTTGGAAATTTGTTCATGAATTAATATTAATTTAACTTTGTAGTTTTTAAAAGTTGCACTATGGGAAAAAGGGGCTCAGGGATATCATACAGACGTCGTGTTTCATTTGGACGATGGGAAGATGTCAGCTCACAGAGCAATTCTAATGGCTAGAAGTGACGTGATGAGAGCCATGTTTTCTGGTGATTTCCGTGAAAGACGTAGTCAGTCTGTGAGTAAAACTGCAGTTCTGTTCTTCAAATGAACCAAACCACATTCTGATATTCCATATCAAATTTCAATAATTTTAATGCGTTCACACAAAATGATTACTATACTATCATGTGAGTGACACAGTTTATTGTCTCCTGGAAATTAGGTGGCCCTCCCCGGCGTGAAGAAAGAAGCATTCATGTGCTTCTTGGAATATATGTACACCGACTCCCTCACTCCGCCAGTGCCTATAGAGATAGGGATGTCCTTGGTCGAGCTCGCAAATCGACTCTGTCTCCCTCGGCTAATCAATATTCTAGAAAACCTCATGATTAATGATATTGCTCAAAAACAATCACTTGGTGTGGATGTTACAGATGAATGTATTCGAATTCTGGAGCCAGCACAGGTACCCTCATCATAATAATTAAGTAGTAACTAATGGTAATCCATCACACACCGAAACGGGTTAAATGCAGGTAGCATTGCTTATTCGTTCATTTCTGTTCAATTAGCTTCACAATGCAGAGCAGCTTGCTCAGTGGTGCCTAGTCACAATCTGTGAACATTACGACACAGTGTGTCAGAAACACCTGAAGATATTTAAGGAACTGAGCCCAGAGAATCGCCAGTGGATTTCACAGAATCGATGGCCGCCTGTTTGGTGAGTAACTCATAAATGGTGTCCCACCCACCTACATATGTATACGTATATGTATATAGTTATTATTTTGGAGGTTAGCTCTATACCCAGAGTGGTTGTCAATAACCTCGTTTCCCCAATACACAATCTACAGGTACGTCAAAGATTTCGACTACTATCAAAAGGCAGTGTTAGAACGCTACAAACTGGAGAATCCGGATAAAGGAAGGAAAAGGAATAATTCGGGATGTCTATGCTTCTCAGGAAAATCTAGACGGGATGAGAATGAGAAAAATCTGGTGACTTGATTATTACGTGCGCTTCGACTTGATAAAGTTCATTTTAATAGCATTATTGCCGGGTCATTCTACCACGTACAGATACTTACAGCAGGACAAGTTCATGCCTAAAAATATTTTGCGTTTTCCCTTCCTTTTCCATTTTAAGAATTTTAAGATTCCAACTCCAAACCACACTTCACAAGACGCATAAGCGGTGCACACAAGTTTACGTCTGTATTTGTTACAAGATTTTTAGTTTCCTACAAGGATTTTAGTAACACAATTTCTTCTACTGCAGTAATCCTGTATGTAGGTATATTCCACCCGCCACGTTAGTTGCCGTTGAGAAGAACGAAACTGAGGGAGAAGGAAAAGTGAAAGTAAGGGAAAGCAATGTTACAGTTATTTAGGGCAGGGCAACAGGATATGAAATATGAAGCTAGAGGGTTTGGTTCAGGTTATGCTTTGTTTAGAATCTGCATGATGCATCTCTGTTTCCAAACAGAACTTCTCAGATCTACAATAATCATTAATTATTACAGTCTTATCATTCCTTTGGTTCTACGCATAGGCACCTACTGCCTAGGTACACATAATAGTAATAATTTTCATAATATATGGAGTATGGATGTAGTTGTAAGGTTTTAATTAAGTAATATATTTATCATTTTTATTTTATTATTACGTGATAAACTTATACGGATCGATTCCACATTTCCACATTGATTCTCTAATACAGACTGAGTCTAAGCGGAAGCTTGCATTTACATACTTATTTCGTTTTCGTATATTTATTTTCCCTTCTAACAAAACACCTCGTCGTCGTTCATATTCTGTCAATGAAGTCAAAATGAAGTCAAAATCAGAATAACAAAGTCTGAGTCACGACGACTGACTAGTGAGTTGAGTGCTGACATTTTGTATTAATGCATAATTATGTAATTTGTTTTGTTTCAGTTTAATTTCCAGTGTATGCAGTCTAAGTAGAGTAAACAAAGTTTAACTAACTACGAGTTTTAAGTAACTGACTGCACGAGCGCTACTGACTTTCCTTTTCGAACGTTTTCAGATTGAAAGCCAAATCTTAAAGTTGGATTATTTCGAGTGAGGATGTGAGATATTTGTTTCAAGTTTAATCATTCATTCCATTTTTGACAATATTTAATTAGGTGTATGCGCATATGTACGTTTAATCTGTTATCCATTTTGGCTGTCTTACATACTCAGCCTTTTCACGATTTCAATTCTATTGCTTACAAACATCTACCTAATCAACCAAGGTGCTTACTTACACTAGCACTAAACTGCCAGAGTAATTAATAAATAGCTGTAGTATTTATCTGGAGACTATCCGTGTCACGGTAAAAGTACGTAATTATCATTGAGGATTCAGTATGAACCATGAATATTGTCAATTTTCGTGTTTTCTTACGAGCGAGCAGTAGTGGCAGTCCTGTCAGTTCGTCTTCGAAAATATACGGAGAACTTGGAAATTGCTCCAAACTTCAATTCCGAATACCTAACTTTTAAAAAAATGAATAATTACACCCATCCATTTCTACTCTGCAATTTACCAATTCAGTGTCTGTGAGAGTCTCCAAAAAGAAAATTACAAACTTAGTCAGTGCTTACTTGATATTAGGAGCTAGTAGTGAGCATATTCAACTACATATTATTATCAACTAGTAGGTAGTTCTACAAATCTAATCTCGAACTATAAACCTCGCGCAAATAATCCACAAAACCGTATACTTGTGTACTGTCTACGGTTTATAATCTAAATGTACGAAAAAGATAAAATGAAACTTGTCTTTCATACGTTTTTATGCACAGCAATCATAATCGAAATCTGCACATTGTATTATAATAACCTTAAATGATATAAAAAAATATATAACCAATAATAATCAAACGTCGTGCTTCTTGGACACAAAAGGTAAAAAAAAAAGTAGAATAAAATATATAAAGGAACTCTGCTGCCCAATGGAATTACGAATGTATATCGAACAAGTGGGTACCTAACTGTAACTGTAACAATGAAATAACTTAATTATAATATACTAATTCCTCCAACTTATAGACTTTATATCTTCCGAAAACTAAAACTTTGAACTTTAGAGACTATTTCACTAGCTAATAGTTTGTATTCCTGATGTTCACCCAAATCAATTTTATAGTATCAATGCATTCTGGTAACTCTTGACAAGTTTTTTTAAATAATAAATTATAGCAATATACAGTTACAATTCCTACAAATATATTGTATAATGTGAGAGCATCAGAATAACCAAGTGTACGATTGTTACATATTATGATAAAGATATATATATTATAGCTTCTTTCTGTGAATATTACTAGTTTTATAGATGTAAGGCGTACGGTCATGTGGTAAACAATACACTAAGAATAATGTGTTATCTGTACTAGTATGTAGGTACTTAATCATTTGACTAATGGATGAACCTCAAGTTCCATTTTAAGTAAATTCCATAGACTTGGTTTCATGTGTTCCTATACTTTAGCCTTTAGCTCGGAATTGTCTTCTATTGTCGTTTATAGTAAATAATATTGCGTAATAGTGCTGGCGGGCAGGTCACATTAAAGTTTCTGTCTCTCGATCTAACTGCAATTGAATAAATTCTCCAAATCTACCAACAATAGACGCTATATTAATGTTTAACGTAATGCTTTTATTAGGTACCTACACTCAGTACTACTGCATTTGTATTGTACTATGCGACATTACATATTCGATTTCATTCTTAAAACCTAATCTGGAGTGTCTGTAGCCAAAATAATGGAAAATTTATCCTTCTGACTTTTGACTTGGTGTGATCGATAAACCCATTTAGTTTTATTTCCAATCTGAAAAATAATACCGAATTGATAATAAATACAAAAAGATACTAATTAGCAGCAAACGAACGCAATATTCAAATGTAGTATTTCACTCTATTTCCTTGTAACTTTGTTTACTAAACACTTAACTAGTTATCTTATTCTTAAACTTCAGTTACACTTGTCCAAATGACAAAAAAGAAGTGTTCTCTGCTTGTATGTACGTAAATACCTAGTTCCTTCGTAAAATCCTAGTCTTAACTTAACACCTCTGTAATCATGTATTTGTATAAAAATGGTGAATGTATGTAACTGGGTTATATTTAGATGAAACAGAACCAGCAATCATTTGATATTTTACTACCAAACAACAATAAACCAGCCATACCAATTGTATATATGCTACCGATGTAGACTTTGTAAATGTATGTCTTGTACTATTAACATAAAATAGATAACCTGTAACCCCCTCCCTCCTACCCCGCGGCGACACCATAAAGTAAGTGTAATGAACTGTTGTATGCTAAATACTATTGATACAATAGGTAAAATTAAAAATAGCCCACAAGACTGATAGCCGAGAAAGTTTCGTAAATTTAAGACTTACTTGTACATGTTGCGGTGCATGTAGCTGCAGTTAACTAACCTCCGTAGTTAATAAATATTAATTAAATACTTGTTAGTTGCAATACGCGGCATGTGGTGCAAATTAGTTTTAGCTACTTAGTATCTGAGGAACAGATTCTAATCTGTATTTTAAGCAGTTTCGCACGCCGAATATTATCACTGCAACTACTACAATATTGTAATTTGTCAAGTCTGAATGAATGCAATACTTGTGAGCAACACAAAATAGTTGACTGAAGCTGTATGCGTAGTAGTTCCACATGAAACTTAGGATGTTAAGGTTTTAAAGCTGTAAACTGATTTTGTTTTAGAAAAAATGTATGCTACATAATATACTGTACACACCTAATTATAGTTACTCCATACATAATGTTTGTTTTACTAATTTTCTATACTTATTACCTAATAATATTGTGATTAAAGTATTTTGCATGTGTTCTATACTTCGACTCCAACTTGCAATGTCAATAATAATTTACCTAGTAACGTTTTTTTTAAATGGCTTCAAAAAATTAGAATTGAAAGTGCTCTCCGAATGAATTGTACATTGTACCTAATCACATACACAATTATAGTACGATTGATGCATACCTGAATATATGACAAGTATCTTACTCATCGAATGGTCGCTGAAACCAATAAATGATTTATAAAATTATGAAACATGATGTGAATATATCCTTTTAATATGTGTTTATGGGAACGTTATTCCTAGGGGAAACCCATACATGTGCGGTCAGGGTGTTGTTGCATCCTTGGATTGTATATCCGTCTGGGATAAATTAATGTGAACAATAAATTGAACGTATAAACTTATTCACACTGGATAACTACTGGTTTAAAATTCATTTTTATTATTGTTAAAAAATGAAAAATAATCAAATATAGTGTCGACCCAATTATCATATAAAAAATAATTCAAGGTCGGTTTACGGCTTTACGAGTGCTATTTGTTTTCAAGATGATGGCGGCAGAATGCCTGGTAGGAAATATATAAAAAAAAAACGAAACACTACTCCACTGTCTCAACCGGAATAACAGGAGGCAGATGCCTAATTTCCTCATAGCATTCATCGTAAAGTTTCGCGTAGCTCTCGTGCCTTTTAATTAAGACAATGAGGGTGCAGCGTTTCACTCCCATAGCAGCTCCCAATTCTTTCCCTGTGGGGATGAAAACGTACGGGATATCCTGACTCTCACAAACGGCTGGCATGTGACTAACTACATCGATGGGTGTCACACTTCCTGCAATCACTACAAGCCTGCATTCGTACAAAGAAAAGTTAGGATTCTATAACGATTAACAATCAAAAAATCTTTCTTGCAGATCTGTAACTTTACAAAGGTACTTATGGACCTACATATACTTGCATGTACAATGTTTTATTATTTAAAGAATAAGGTTCCAGAAATTCTCACCCTTTTTCACTTTTTTTGATTTTCGACTGGACAAGCTTTAATCCACTCCGCAAGTGGTTCTTTTCCTTGTGGGCTAAAATTTAAAAATCAATTCTATTTTTATTAAGACTATCAGGTACAGGTGAGCTTAATACTCGATTTTTACTGATCTCATTCATCTCATATTTGTATATCCGTATACTATTATAATCTCTACAGACACATCCAACAATCCTACGGCTGGATTTAATCAAAATACAAAGCACATGAACAATTCTGAACTAAGAGGTTTGATAAATTGATGTAGGTATATTGACTACCTTTCTACTCACGATATTCAGTGTTTACCTAACGGAAATCAACAATCAATACACCCGTCCCAACATTCTAACAGAATTCCTCAAGTTCCACCATGTTCAACCTTCTTGAATAGAAAGATTAAAAAGACGATATAAGGTATTTTTAAGTCATAAGTTTTGATTTGTGATTTATTTATTCAACTAGGTCATATACAACGCTAAATTACCAATAACAGTAACAATGAATAAATAAAACCAGGTACGATGACCCTTGCCTTTGAGTTGTATTTTATATCTACATATATGAACTACAAAAACATCTTTACTCAACAGGAACTAAGCTTGCTAACTGTAATTATTTGAAAAGTTTCTTTTCAAAATGAACAAAGGAAAAGAACAAATAAAACTATTCAACGCAACTAAAACTGGCTTACAAATCAATTCTCTTACAAATATATTATGCCTACATGCAATATGTTACCGAAACAAAAAAAAGTTTAATTATAAGAGTCCAACGAAACCAGAATACGAGCACAAGTCAAAGCTAGCAAACCTTCGGCGCCGGAATCAAAATTTTTCCGGGGGATCCCGATTCCCGACTAAACAGCGATCGACCACATCGATAAAGCTATTTATTTAACGTTTTTAGTTAAATAAGTAGAAAAAAAAACTAAACATTCTAAAACTCAATACTGACTGGTAGACACTCCGTCTTGGATTCCACTGCTGAATGTTATACGGGGAACCTTTACCCCCCATCCCCATCATAGTTCCGGCGCCACTGCACTGCTTCGAACTCCAAAAGTTTCACTTGTGCCCGTCTGCACGTGCAATATGTTGTATGGGTAAATATTACTTATGGTTACGTAATTCTTTCGTAACGTTACCTTTTTTGATGAGTTTGGTGAGCTTTTTAGCTAATTTTTTGGAAGCCATTGGATGGGAGATGATCGTAGCTCGTGCAGCCCGCTCTTCATAACTTAATCGGTTTTCCCCTTCTTCCACCCCGCTCACATCCATTACGTCCGTCATCTACGAACAACAAAGCACAAAAAGCAAAACTAATTAAAATCCTTGCTAAAAACATATGTAGCTCTGACCAAAAATAATAGTAACTGCTACAAATACGATTTTGAAATTTAAAATGGCTTCACCGCAATTTTAAATCTACCTACAAACATTCCATCGCATCCATCCAACCATAAAGATACAAAAAGTCTTAGCCTCTAGTCGCCGGTTAATTCTAATATCTAATACGCACAGGATAATTACAAACGACAGATACGCACTTACAAATAAATAATTAATCAAATTATGTATTTAAAATCCCTGAAATTTGGTCAAGGCCGGGTGAGGGTGGATCAACTAAAAGGCACACAACACATATGTACATGCATAGTATAATACAGGCCGTGCACGTGGTTTCCTCAACCAAGAATTTCGCTGTTGGACAAAGGATGAATTCCGGCTCACAAAATCCGTTTCCGTCTCACAAATGGTGAATAAAGTCGACAAAATAGTTGTTAATCCGAGGGGAAATTAATCACAAAACTAAAATAGGTGTAATAGTACAAAAAATCGGGGTTTACCTTTCACAAATATCCGTGCAATATTTCCAGAGTATTTCCTTCAGGAAGCTGGAGCTGCGAATTGGATGGCGAAATGCGTGTAGAAACTGTGGAAGGTGGTGCGTGCCGTGTGGTGTGGTGTGGGAAACAAGTTGGCTTCCAAGTGGATTGAATCTTCCCTCCACAGCAGCTGAGGGAACTATTTTTTTTTATTTTTGGGTAATCTGTGGCGCAAACGCCGTCTTTCGCACTTTTCTTGACAATTCTTCAAATCGTTCATCTTCTTACGAACGAAAAAAAAAAAAGAAGGGAAATCCCATCCCGTGTGTGTGTGCCGTCTTTATACCACCGTCTACCTTTAAACCTATATTTTTTTTTACACTGTGCTTTTACTACATCTTGAGCCGTCTCCCCTCGAGCGTCTTCAATTCAAAGCTCTCTTCATGTCAGTGAGCGTGAAAAATAAGATAAGAAAAGGAACGGCAGAATATAAACACGGGATGTGGTAGAAGAAATCACATTTAATTTGAATCCTGACAGAATTAAATACTATTGAAGTAATTCATAATAATTAAAATTAAATTTCCATCCAGTTTACTTACTTAAGTAACCTTCTTTAGATCCTGGAAGTAATCAGTCTGCTTTTGATTGACTTTGTTAGTTGTTGGTTTTAGTTGTTAGTACTTTAACTTGTAACTTTTAAGGCATATAATTAGGTATTCATTTTTATGACTTGATGTAAACTTAAAACTTCCTTGCGTACCTACTTGTTCACAGTTCACACAATCTCTTTCCAAGTTGATTTTTACTTGTCATAAGTCATTCATAATCATAACCAAACCATCATCGTCGATCATTTAAGTACTTACCTAGGTACGAATTACGAATTATATAAAGTGAAGACTACACTGCTGATTTGTGATTGCGGAATTGAAAGACTCAAATGCAAGGGTATGAGACTCATATAAGAGAAGAGTTATGATGTGATAAATGTGATTGCTAAATTGTGTGTACAGGTACTTTTATTATTTGTAGTTTAACGTAACTTGAACTTGAATGCACACCATTGTACGGGGAGGAATGTTGTGCAAACTTTTTGTTTTTGTTTTGCCGTTCTTTTATAAATTCTTCGGATCAACAATCAATGGTCGTTTACACGTGACACGTTCCGTCCTTCGTATTTCGGCTTCGTATTGTAGGGGATTGTGTCTTACTAGTAAGCTGGACTAGGACGGTAGAGGCAGAATGGAAATTAGTTAGATTTTAATGTTGAATGTCAGTTTATGGACAGTCAACCCACTTCACTGTTACGACTTGTTGTTGGTGATTTTGATCGTGCTTTGCGGCTTGCGAGAGACGAGAGTGTCAAGTTTAAGTTTTTGTTTTGATTTTGCAAGGGAAATGTTAAAAGAATATTGTACGTAATTTATTAGTTTTGTGTTTGTTTTACTTTGATTTGAATTTTGAACTGCAGCACGACAGCGACAGTTGAAGGTGAAGGGACTGACAGTCAACTGTGACAATGAAGTGTTCATTTTTGTAGGTGTTATAAATGGCATTTGTTTTTCAGGGAGACCCAGTTGCATGTCACATGTGGTTGATGGTAGTGCTAGTGTAATAAACGTCCCTTGCCTCAGCAAGTTGTCTTGCATGGCATAGGTAGATTTTTCCAGTGGATTCCACAACATTTTATATATTTGACAGAGGAAACAATGTTGAGTGTGATTAGTACTCGGGAGTCATCATTAATCGTCAGTCAACTAATTAATTAAAAAAAAACTATTTCAAGGCGTTAGTATTGTATGGTTATTTATAATCAACGAAGTACTGTCATTCTGACGGCATACAGGTACCCACTGTCGGTCGGAATTTTAGATCGATGGTTTTTTTTGTTGATATTACCATTTAAAATGGTTAGCCACTTTACTTTTGATCACTACGAAGTATCAACCAACCGCATAATATCTATTGCTGCAGATACAGCATTATATGTTAGTTTTTAATACTTAATTCCCGGATGCGCACAACATCAATCTTAGTTCCTGGAGCAGTAAGCATATTATATTGAATAATTTACAAGAAGCTGTTAATTTGTTCATTAAAGGTCAATCGTCACGTAAGCCCTGGCAAAGAAAGACAAAATAGCTGATAATTAAATCACTTTTATAAAGGATCAGGGGTTTAAGCCCGCTAATTTAGGCTTAAATATTGATTTATGGTGGTATAAAACTCGGAAAGTGGTGAAATCACTCTGAGGCTGCTTATGTTTTTTATATTTATGGGTTGACCTTGTAACTTATTTTGTTGGAACACATACATACACTTGATATTCTTGCAATATGAATAAAAACTTTGGCCTACAAGTAATGTTTTGCAATTTTACGTTCTTTGTACAGGGATGGGCAAGTATCTTTGATTGAAATGAGGTTCATTCAGGAGACAGCCCTATGTGCCAGCTCGTATTCCGAATCTCAGGCTCACACATAAACCGTGACACATGAGGTAACAGTCATTAACGATTCCTTCTACAGTGCATGAAGTGTGATTCATGGAATTTAATTTTGAAGAGGAAACAGTTCTGATTGTGCTGGGTTGGAGTGACTTTGGCTTTCGTATCGTTGTTCTTAACCATCAACCAAAATATTTAACATGATGTTTTATGTGTATAGCAAAAGTGACTGATGAGATATGAGCAAACGATAGAGGGATACAAATAAAATGTTGCCTACTCTTGGTTTGTTTCGAGTTGTTCCTTGTCCTTACTATATTGCCGGACTGTGTGACCGGCCGAATTGCTGTTTTCGTCACTGTAGATCAGGTAGGAGTGACATTATTTAAGAAGTCGCTATTTTGCCAGTATCCGTCGTTTATCGGTATCACTGACCATGAATGTCTTCATGCTTACAGATGTTGAAGCTGCTCGGCGAGAAGCGGCCGGATTAGATGTTGTCGAAAAAGGCGAATCGGACCCGGAAGGTGAGTCAAAATTTCAAAATCCTAGATTTTTGGATTGTGTTGCATGATAATTTCTACCTACCTATATATATTACAAATTTTAAAATTTAGATGCGGACGTTCGCCCCAGTTCAGAAGCCGACAAAAACGCAATAATTATCGAACCGCCAAAAACTGTAAATTACTCCACGTTCGAATCAGTGCAGAGTAAATGTAACGGAGATTTGCAGGATAGAACAACCGGTAAAAGCCATATAAAGAATGTGAATAGTTTAGGTTCATCTGCAACTACAAATCCATTCAACTTGCAAGAATCGAGCTTACTTACAAGCAACCTACCTTTGACGTCAACTGAAGGAACGGGTAACTTAAAGCGCTCCATAGAGAATGCTCCAGATAGTGGGTCAGGAAGCAGCAGTAAACGTATCAAACTAGAATCACAACCCCAGCGAGATGCAGTTACAAAAGCTGAGAAAATAGAGAAAGTAGTGATAAAAGTAGAAGATGATGATGATGATGTGATTATTTTGAGCAGTGGAAGCGAAGGAGGAGGAGCAAGTCCTGAAAAGCAAATTAAGTTGGAAAAACCGGATGGTAGTAAAACTAAGAAGCACAAATCTAGAGATAGCGATCGATCAAGTAAAGACAGTAGTAGTGATAAACCACATCGTCGTAAAAGCGATGATCATAGCAGAACACATAGTAGCTCTAGTTCCAGTTCGCACAAGCACAAAAAAAATCGAAAGGATTCCAGCCACTCGCCATCCCGTTCCTCTCGTCATAGTAGTGACGAGATCCGGCGCTCGTCAGATTCTAGTTCGAAATCTACGAGCAAACATAAAGAAAAAAGCAAAGAATCCCACTCATCCGCATCCAAAAGATCTCATAGTAGTAAAGATAAAAAAAGTCATTCATCAAAACATTCTTCTGAAAAGCAGAAAAGTCACGAATCAAAACACCATGGTAACAAGAACGGAAGCAGTAACTGCAGTAACGGTGATTCAAAAGTGTCTAAAGAAAAAAATAAGGCAGATGTAGGGAAAAATTCCGAAGAGAAACTTAAACTCCGACCGGCTAGTTTCCTGTACGATGACTTTCAGGATGATGACCCTGTTAACAACGAACCTGACGATATTCCCGATGACTTTCTCTTTCCATCTGATGAAGAAGACGATCCAGATGAAATTGCTGCTGAGTGTTACCAATTGTTTCAAGATTATAATAGTGAAGATAGTTCAGTACCACGTATAAGTCTGGAAACTATTCCGGAACCTGCTGTTCACGCTCCTCAGGAGACCGAAGGTGATCATATTATGAAAAAAAGAGTAGCACATCCAGGAGCTTTTAGGTCTTTCCTGGAAAAACCTTTACCTCCTAAGCGTAAGGAAACAGCTAACGAACAGCTAATAAGACGAATTCAGCTAACAAAGGCTGCAGCGGCCGAAAATAGCAACATGAGTGCTGGCTATAGTAACCCGGTGCCTTCTGTAGTCTCTAACCCTGTAATAAGTGGGGCAAGTACATCTAGTAAACGTAGAATTGCTCATGTTTCGAACGCTAGTGCGCTTGTAAAGCCACCGCAGCTGTCCCGAACTTTAAGTGGGTTGCCCGCTCCGTCGTCGGCGCTTCAGCCGGCAAGAAGCACGAATGGGTTAAATTCATCTTCCTCTACATCCACTCATGTCACCTTAAGTCAAACCGCACCGAAAGGTGAACGTCGCATGGCACACACACCAGTTGTGGTCAGTAAGATTTGCTTGTCTTTTTTAGAATGTTCTGCTGCAGTATAAATAGTAAATGTGAATAATATTAATGTATTGTCTTCTACTAATCACAGAAAAACATCTGTACTGCTGGTCCATCACCAACTGTAGTCCCTGATTCAAGAAGTAAAGTTCCTGTTGTTATAAGGCAAAAGTTCCTAGATCAGATCTATCGAGAATGTTTGCAGGTTTATTCCGATGGAGAAACCGCAAGCACGAGAGCCTTAGAAGAAGAAAAAGCACTGATTGCCAAATGTAATTCTAAACAAGTGTACAGCTGTTCCGCCACAAACCTAATAACAAGACTACGCAAACAGTATCGGGAGAGTGCTTCTGATATAACAGGTATGAACTGAACGTGATTGAAACGATAGCTTATTGTTATTGTTTGTGACTCAGATAGTAGAGCTATTTTTAATAAATTTGTTTTAACATCATTTAAAAAATCCATAACAACTGAATTGCTCGAATCGATAGAAAATATCAAACAAAATCATCAGTGAAAAAAAGCCAAGTTTAAACATTAATTTAAAAAATAACGTTAATAAGTTTTTTAAAAAGTAGTATGCTTTAAGGCTTTTAAACTCCAGTGCGGTAAAGTATATTGATTGGTCATGAAATTTGAATATGAACCGTAAGACAATCCCTTTTATAGATAAGTGCAACTACGGTACTAATTCCTATTAACAGAATGATTTATACGAAAGAACATTGCTAGTATAACTAGCAATACGCATAAAAAAACATGCCATAAAATCAAAAAAAAAATACATATTTATATAAATATATAATTCATGAATAGTTTGGGTTGAAAGAAAAATGAATATTCGTTCAACAGATGGTATTTGCGTTTTTATTGCTTCATTCTGAAACGCGCAATAGAAAACAAATTATACATGAAGAAGCTAGCAATATTGATTATTATTGTGGAAGATGAAATTCATGCTTACACAAAATGGTACTTTGTGATTCTATAGGGAGTGGTTTATCTACTGCTGGATCTACAAAGACTGTGTCCCATAATGACATACTGGCAGGAAAGTCTGGAAACATATCTTGGAGTGTGGAGAGAAAAACAGTATTAAATCCTGTCGGTGTTCCGCTTTACATTCGAATGAAAGACTATCTGATGTCCGCACCGGAACTTATAGACAATGGATATCCTAGGAAATGTTCGGAAACATACAAAGGTATGTTCCTAGAATAACTAAATGTATGGTCGATTAATCTAAGAATAAACATACTGTAAAAGTAGTGAAACTAAATACGGCTGCTGCAAGAGCATTATTACTATTATATATTTGGTTCAAGGTTGCTCTGGCTTAGCTGTGATTAAAGTCAGAGAGGATTCTTCTGCTAAACGACCCTCAGACGATCCTCTGCGGAAGGTTTGTGACAGGTGCAGTGTCAGCTTTCTTGTTACTGAAGATGGTTTTCCTAGAAATAAAGATCCTTGCACATACCACACTGGCCGTCGATTCGGGCGACGAAGTAAGCCATTAAAGATGATGTCACTATTTCTAATATGGATTGGGTAATTACTAAATTATATATTTTCCGAATGTGTTCTATAGCAAGAACTGGAAACTCGGATGCAAGATTTAACTGCTGTGATGGTGAGCCTAATAGCACTGGGTGCTGTACTGCACCGTGCCACGTGTTTACCACTAAAACTCCAGATGATTTAAGAAATTTTATAAGTGCTGCCCTGGAAGCTGGTGAATCAGACACAATGGGTACTCATCCTTGGGATATTATTGCCGTGGATTGTGAAATGGTTTACACTACCCGGGGAACAGAATTAGCTCGTGCTACTTTTGTTGGCCAAGATGGAAAAATATTGTAAGTCAGATGCTTTAATGTACTCTGGTGTTACATGGAATAACCTAATTCGAGATCAGTTTGAGTATAGTATTACTAATTTACTGATTTGTAATAGTTTATTTTTGTGTTTGATTGCAGATACGACACGTACGTAAAGCCCAGTCACCCTGTTTTAGACTACAATACTCGATATAGTGGGATCGATGCATCCATGATAGAAAAAACTGTCACTTCAATATCGGAGGTTCATCTCAAGATTTTAGCAAATCTCAGACCTAACTCCATTATTATTGGTCATAGTTTGGAAAACGACCTCATCGCTCTAAAATTAATTCATGGTTGTGTGATCGACACATCTCTCGTATTTCCTCATAAACGGGGCTTACCGTTTAAAAGAGCTTTACGAAACCTGAGTTCGGATTATTTGGGGAAAATCATTCAGACTGGGGATGCTGGACACGACAGTGCAGAAGACGCAAGAGCAGCTTTGGATTTAGTCCTTTGGAAAGTGAGAAGTGATGCGAGTAAATTTAGTAAACGTGTTTCTGTGTCTGACCAACCTAAGTAGTTGTGGATTGTTTAACTCAACTTCCTGTTATAGTCAACTCCTCAGCTGCAAGAAAACGAATGCTGCTAAGCTAACTAGCTTAAAGTCTGGTTACTAGTACTAGTACTTCTAATGCCAATAATATTTTAATGGGTACCAAATCAATAGCTACGCTTCTCTTCGATCATATCCTCACTATTGTGGAGGCGGCGGCTGAAGAAAAGAAAAAAAGCATCAGTGAATCACCTCATCTGCATTAGATCTTCTTACTTCTTCCCCTAATCAATAACACTGTTTGGTCCTTGTAGACTAGTAATACTAATACATAAGTATTTCCTGTTCGGATGTATGAAACTCCTTTGCACGCATTCATAGTTATGGAAATATTCTATTGTCATTGTCGGGCTTTCCGGTAATCCTAATAATTTATAAATTAGAATTAACGCGTACAAGTAACGAGTTTACAATTATACGTGTGTAAGGTGTTGATTGCATAAAGAATGATAAATACCAATAGAATATTTTGGTTTTTCCTTACTACACTTGTTCGGAAGTGTAAACTGCTGCTAATACATATAATATTTATTAATAAACATGCTTCTAATTTGGCTAAAACTTGCGTAAGTAGTCCAACGGTTTACATAACATACTGGTTTCTAATTTTAATTTTCCTCGAACACAGATTTAAATATTAAAGGAAATCCTAGAAATTTAACAGCTGGTTGTGTAACTAAATGTATTTTAATTTAATGAGTGAGTAGATTTATTCTTAGTTCAATAGATCCTTTCTATACAGTTTCTGGAGAAAAGCAGTGTCACTGTTAGTGTTAAACATTTTCTTTGCATGCATAGTGGAAATCATTTAGTCTGTACTTCCCTTTTCATTTATTTATTTCATATAATAATTAGTAGTAGTGCCTACTTGTAATCTGTCCGCTACAAGTCGCTTTTACTCAATGAGTGAAGAATATA
The DNA here is from genome assembly GCA_034695205.1 of Dicyrtoma fusca. Lineage (NCBI taxonomy): Eukaryota > Metazoa > Arthropoda > Collembola > Symphypleona > Dicyrtomidae > Dicyrtoma > Dicyrtoma fusca. The sequence continues at coordinate 13,871 of JAQFZC010000805.1, read as the reverse complement.
TAGGATGACCGGTCTGTTTCCGTTTTACAGAAGTTCCGTTCCGCGAAAATGTCCCACCTTTCTACTTTTACCATTTTCTAGCTCCTTGTTTGAACATTTTTGTTAATCAATAATATTATTCTACCTTTTTTTCTCGTTTGATGTAGATGGATAACCAGCAATAACAAAGAATGTGTCTAATATACATGGGTAACAGTTTAAAAAAACAGGTATAGGCAATAGAATTATATAGTTATGTAAGTAATGAGTAAAGCAGAGTATAGTATATAAATATAACAATTATTTATTTAGTATTTATATAAAGTATCAAATCCACAAAGTGCCTGCGATTTTTTTTTAAATTCTGGATATTACCTGTACAATATTTTTTGCACATAGTTTTTAACCTTACATTTGTAAAATCTGTATAAAACCGAATAAAACAAAGTATTCCAATCCCACTACGACTACAGTAAAAGAAGGTGCTGACGGCGAAGGAATTGGGATTGGGTCTTGGGAGCAATTTATAAATCCACTGCTCCCTCAAACTTTCACAAGTGAGTGTAGCACTCCTGTGGCTTCGGTTGTAATTTATTGCAATAATCCCACACTGAAGCGTAATAATGAATGATAACGAGCCTTTTTAGCAATGAATAAAGTATGTAGCACTGCTTTTTGAAGCATTACTTACATAATACGTAGTAATCTACAATAATTGCAACAAAAAAATAATGAGCACCAATCGAAACATCCGCCATTTACTTCATAAATATCTGTGAATATTGGAACAACGATACCTAAGTGACTTTAGATTCTAAACAGTAAAAATGAGTACATATCATAATAGTATATCTAGCTGAAGCATCCATTTTAGGTATCGCAAATAATGAGGTACATAAATACTATTACCTTTGTGCATTTCATAAGTACCTACCTAGGTAAGTCAGAACAGTAAGTACTTACCCCGTTGCCCCTTGCATACTTTACGTGAATCTCAACGAGCGGCTATGTTCAACTCTGAACTTAAAACTAGAAAAAGTATGTCATCTAATGTTTGTAAGTCTCTAGTTTCGAATAAAAGTTGTTCATATTCATTATTGTTTGAAAAGTCAAGGCCCTCGATGAACGTATCCCAGTTGATTGTATGAAAAACTAGAAAGTTCAAAATTCATTAAGGAAGGGAAAAAAATCCAAATGACCCAAGTGAATCAACGTAGCTCAAGGCACTGGACTCCAAGGTCACTGCTTCAAATATAAGTAAAACGTGTTAAACTTGTAAAAGTTGTATTAAAGTACCTACACAAAATATGATGATAAGGAATAGGCTTTAAACTTTTATCAGTGTTATCTATAATGACAATGGTTCAGTGGCTCGCTCCTCCTTGCTTGAATGTTTTAAAAAGCTCGCAGCTCTTCGTACTGTAAGTACTTCTTCAAAAATAAAGTCCAACGACCCAGGTGTTAATGATAAAATCCAATTCAGCTTGACCTGGCATATATTACTATTTACTTATTGTAGGCAATATTAATATTTTTATTTTATTGCTTTTCAAATGTAACGCTGGTTGATTAATACAGTTTCAACTTTACTCGCTTTGAGATACATAAATAGTTATAGTTATAAAATGATACAGAGGGAGAAAGACGATACATTTATATAAGTATTCACATTTAACTTACTACTACTATAGTATAATGTGTAACTTTACATTAATTTTGACTTTTTAACTTATTTTGTTACACAGTAAAAATGATCTTTGTCATTTATTTTAGTGCTACTTACTTTGTAAATTATTGTGGTAATATTTTAATTTCAAACAATAGCTTCTAAACAAGAAGTTCAGTTGCTGTCGTTGTTATGTCAAGACTGTCACTGCAGTGTCTACAAACCCAATTTTAGAGGAGTTAAAAAAAAGGGAGTTTCATTATTTAAACATTCAATTTTGACAATTATATTGGACAAATAATTTAATAATATATCATTAATCATTACTTAATAAAAATCTCTATTTTTTGACAATCATAATCCGCTCGCGTACATCTGGCATCCGATTGAATCAGGTAAACAATTTGATGACGAAAATTCATTCATTCGCCCTTCCAATCACTCATTCATTCGTACAAAATGACATTCACTCAAGCCCCTGCCTTCAAAAACTAACTTATTACGTGAAAATGAGAAGAAAATAGGCAATATTTAAATAAGGTTGTACTTGCACAGTTGGCTGTCCGTTGTCAGTATTACGCCAACTTTTAGATTCAAAGTTCAAGTCTCATACATTACTTAATTATACAATAAATAAAAATCTATACAAATGGAGCGTACAGTGTCAGTGTATGTGTAATGTAGTACATACATGTACGTACTAAATATACCTATGCAAATACCACTAATTTTAGTACTACTTATGTACATCTTCCATGATACGCTTATAGCGTCCTCAATAACGTTTTAAATTGAAATGTTCAATATTATTTGACCAAGGCACGCGTACTTGATTGAAAACGATGTGGTTTGTATATAACCACTGATAACTTGATAAGGTTCACCAGATTCAAACTTCAAAGCCATACTAATAATTGATCCTAATTAATTCAATGAGATATAAGACAGAACTATAGAAAAGCTGAGTTCCACTTCAGCTCAGTCCTCCCACTGTAGATCCTTTTAACTGGGTTTCAATGAAGCGTATATATACACGGTAATAACAACCGCTAATGATTATACGATTACAATTTACAATTGAAAAGAATTACATAGTTGCCACATCTGTAGGCTATACAGGGGTCAACTATTCATATCTTCAAAGAGCCAAATAGCAAAATAAGTAAATCATAAATACGACGACTAATAAAACTGTCTTTAGTTACGTACTTGTCTACACACTGTTCTTCAAAGGATACCACTTGAGTTGTAATTCATGGCAATTAGTTCAGTTTTTTCCTTTGGAGTCGTCCGCGTGTTCACACAGAACATATCCGACAAATATCATTTGTAATTGCAATTTATTAAAGTATCTTCTGACAGGAGTAAAAAGCAAAATTAATTATAGCTATTCATAAATCTATTTTTATTTTTAAGAGAATCATTCAGACTACCATGATGACTCAAAGGTGATCTGTGTGTAGCCAGTAGCCTGTAGCGTAGTAAGCATATGTGATCGATTGTACTATAAAAAATGAACGGGCATGACGAGATAACCAGAAAAAGCACCTTCGAACAACCAAACGACTTCATAACTGTTACGGTACAAGTAATAATAATAATTTATAATTAATTGTACTACTAATACTATCTATACATGGATACATTTAAGTTATGCATATAATTAGGTATGTATATTTTACATAAACTGTTATTTTTGTAGTACAAAATTATAAGAAAATGACGCGACACTAAGTCATCTTGACGGATTGACGGATGTTTAATGTTCTCAATTGAACCCAGGTAGGAAAGTAAGCTTACCTAGATGCACGCACTTTAGGACACAATTTCTCAAAACTCGATATATTTGTTAGCGTTATGTACTATGTAAGTTTTATTTATAATAATTTAGCCCTAGTCGAAATCGATATTATAAATTCATTCGTGATTGATATGTTCTGTATGATGATAGCTGCATGTTTGGAGTACAAATACAAATAGTACCTGAAGTAGGTTTTTACAATTACTTATGTTATTACGGTATGTCGGTAACTAACTAACTTGTAAGACGTAGAGATACAGATAAGTATAGTGTACGTGTGGATGCTTGGATTATTTGGAATATTGGAGTACGTTCTACAAATAACTGGCTGAGACATACATGGACCTACATACAGTGTTAATTATTGAATATTGACGTAGCTGCAGGTAGATATAAGATATATACTTCTAATGAGAGCTTATTAGTAATGTACAACATATACTACCGTTAACAAACATGATTTACTTTAACCGTGCATAACCTCCGACCGTGCAACTAACTAGTAGCCATTACCCGTGATGCATTTTTACACGTTACACCTATTGACGTGATAATTAATTATATCCATAATTGTAGTTATTCCGAATACTTAAATAGAAATTCATTTAAACTCAAGTAACTATTAAAAACCGTTATCTTAAATAGGTATGTACAAAACATCTCGTCAAACCATTACCCAAACGTCAAAGAGTGTATAAAATGGAAAATAATCACACGCACAATTTAGTAAATTAAGTAATTACGTACTTGAAGAATACGAGTGAGTGGCTGTTTACCTTCTAATAAGTAAAACTAGTATAAATTATCATCGCTATTATTATTATTTAACTGCTTTGTATACACGTCCCTGTGTGAATGTCACAATGTGCTGGCTTCCTGATTCGGATACAATTGATTAATAATTTTATATACCTAAGTGCAATCATGCGTACTTACGTACTGTAATGAATGGAATGCCTTTACACTGCCATACCATTTAAAGTAAGTGTTTTAGTGCCATCAAATTTGATTATAATTGTAATTTGCACTTTCACCTCCCCGACTTATACTTAGACGTAGTCAAGTCAAAACATTTAATAAATAAGACGTTAACTTTTACAGTTAAGTGATAGCGTCGTACAATTAAAATGGGCAAAGGCAATGTTTAGCAGCCTCCGTACGAAAAGGTAGGGAAGCTGCTTAATTTTGTCGACCTACCTTTTGGGAAAAAGTATCTGAGGAGATGAAGTACATGGATTTGTGCCCCAAACATCTCAACACATAGAATCTTTATCCTCATAAAAGAATAATCCTGTATACATAATAGATAGGCTATGTGTATTCTATGCAGATAACACATACATTATAAATGCTTTATAAATATTGCAAATAAATACTGCTTACTTCCGTTAGGATCAACTGGATAACCATAACCTTAAAAAATGTAGACGGCAAAATATTTTTAAAAGAATAAAAATCTGATGCATGCGTCAGTAAAGTAGGTACATAAAAATTATTACGAAGTGGCAATAAATAATACGTTGCTAAATGCTAATCCTTCATCCTACCTACAGAATATATAGTGAATAATATGATTGGAAAACAACACTGCTCCGCGTACCAAAATATGAAAATAAAATTATCTTTGCTCATTCTCAACATCATCCCATGAAAAATGATGTCCTTTCTCTTCACCTAAATAATTGTAGTGATCATAAAAATCAGGATCAAGTTTTTTTAACTCTTGGAAGCGAGTATGAAGAAGTTGCTCCGCAAAAGCATATAACTCTAAATCTAAACTATTCACCTTACGAACGAGTTCCAATTCATCCGGCGTAGCTTTCTCCAGCGTTGCCCTTGAGTATGTGTCTTCGTTTTGTGTGAATGGGATGCGAAAACGAACTTTGAAAATTTCTTCAAATACATATTGCGATATCTAAAAACCAAGTCAAAAACCCGCTTACAAATCTGATAGAAGGAAAAAACTGGAACAATACACTGATATAGTACTATTTTAGCTAGTACATATTTATTCGAACTTACTCTTTGGTTTTCAGTCAGGCCAACGAAAGCCATTGACTCCAAATTATGTTTGGCCGATGCTAATATCACTCGATCACGTTCCTCTTCAGGCATGTAACTCCTAAAATAAGGTTTCAGCTGTAAACTTTTGAAGGGAACATCTGCATTCATAAAACAATACGAATTAAAGCATAAATCAGCTCCTACCTGTTGTAACACCCCACTAATGAGAGATCTGCCAGCATTCTTGTTTGACGGTTGAAGGCTAAGTTATGCGGACAGTTAAGAAACTCAGCAAGAGTCACTCCTGTCCAACTTCTACCCATGTAACAGTTGCCCATTTCCTGAAAAATTATTCATTTCATTCATTACAGTATTTTACTTTTATAGTTACGGTACGATGACTGCCGCGCTCTTCTATTTTGTTACTGCTGATATTTGAAACTCAAGATCTTACGTCTGCAGTTGCTAATCTTCCGTTGCAAAAGTGGCGAGATGCTTTCCAAGTTGCACCACGCTTTACGTGCCGAAACTCGGACAGGAAACGGTGAATTGGATCTCGCACCATTGTCACGTAGAAATACCTGCGTGCAGAGGTAACGAAAAAATGTAATGAAAAGTTGTGTTACTCGATTTTAAGCTAATTATACGTCCACAAACGTAAATGGCGAAACATAATCATCACATACCTTCGTTTGATTGGACGAATGCGATCCAATTCTGCATCAACGCAACTTGTTAGTTCCGTCCAGTCAGCGTGTAGGCCACAGGCCCAGCCTGTAGAAAACCGACTAAAAAGCCATGGCTCAGTGTGCTGATTTGCACTAGTGGAAGAGTTTTCTTTGTCTGCAAATATAATCATGCATTCTCAATGTTAGCTACTTGTGAAAACAAAATTATAGGTCAGTATCCCAGAAGAATAATGAACCATAAAATAATTCTAACCCTTTTCCACACAAAAAAGTGTGTATTCAAATTACTTTTTCCTTCGCTGATGACGCCTGGACGAGGACATTTACATCTCTTCCTTCGTTTCCAGCAAACACAAGGCTGCTCAATTTGAAGGTCTTGAACGATATGTTTTTCGAAAGACGTTCCACCCGTTTTTTGAATATGTAATATTACGAGCACATCCGATCCACTTGCATTAAAACCAACATTCAACTGTCGGATAAGACGGTATGACATTAGCCCTGGAACCGACGATACTTCAGAGCCCAGAGCCACTTGACGACTGGGTAAAACATGTGGAGAATGAGACGAAGATGGTGCAGCCAGGTTTTTTAGAGACGTAGCCGGTGAAGGAAGCGGGATCTGGACACTGGGTAAATTATGCCATGGTAATAAGTACAGTAAAAATATCGTTGCGGCACCTATAACCACAGCTGAAGGGAACCGCATCACTTGGAAATTTCCACAGCGGAAGCAACAAACATGTCTGATTGTTAGTCTGTCTTCATCGTAAAATCTTCTCATTGTCACAAAACATCATCTTCCTGCTGAAGCACACTTTCTCTAAACAGAAGATCCCATTCAATCCACTTATTAAAATAACATAATACTATTATGAAACTATATTCACACATTGCAAAATTACACCAATTTACTGTTCTCAAACTTGCTACAATCACTACCCTCAAACTACTGCACTGGCTTTTCAGTCTAAATTAAAAGTCCATCCACGTTCTTCAAGATTTAAAATCATGACACCTTGAGACGTATCATTATTAGAACCGAAAAACCGTCCCCCCTAATAGGTTAATGATTAAATGATTATCAACAGAGTCAAAAATCTTACATCGAAAGCTGAGGAGCTTTACACTTGACCAAACTGCAACGAAGTTCCAAGTTCCAAACTTTTACTCAAACATTAAACTATTTAATTTTGTTGAATGTACAGCGACAGCTTGACCTTTACAGAGATTCGTTCTTCCCCTTTTCCTTTTTCAGGATTTCGATGATGTTCTGGGTCTGGTTTCTAGATTCTCTGGATTCACTTTTTTGTTCACCAGGTTCCAAAGGACTGTAGACTTAAAAAATCAAAATAATATTTTATTATTCCTACTATTACTATTGACTATACTACTTATATGAAGCTTAAAAACACTGTTTTTCTTATTTCTACACAATACCATTTTGGAAATTCTCGTACATACAACCTACTTTTACTAACCAAAATTTCGTGAAATTGAGCAGTGAATAAAACTATTAGTTTACTCCGTACTCCCCGAGAGCCTATATTTTTGAAAACTAAACTACACTTACTCAATTTGACCCAATTACACATTCATCAGAAGTTATTAACACCAACACAACAACACCACACAACCGCTTCCAGCTTCGTCTAGATCATAAATGGAAAATACCAGGGAACAGAGAAAAAGTTTTAAATCAAGTTTAAACTGAATTGAAGCTGTGGGTAGCATACACACACACACAATGTCAAATGTGAAGTAACATGTACTCTGAAAGTACGTCAAGGAATGACTAATAAATCACGTCAAAATCTTTAAATGACTTACCAGACCACTCAATCAATCAACCTACACAGTATTTTCTCTTGATACACCTGAACACTGTATGAACACCAGCAGTCAATGATTCAAAACTAGACTAGGTACTTATACTATTTAGTAATTTAATTAAATGTACAATTATTATTTCTGTCAAAGTCAGTGTGTGCCCGGGGCAGGTGGGTGGGTGGAAGGTTTAAATTGACCACGTCCGAGTACGAGTAGTAGTGGAGAATTGCTGAAGATGCATTAATTGCTAATCGAGCTCGATGGTGTAATTTATTTTAATTATCAATTAGGCTCGTAACAAAAATATGATTCGTTTTTTTTACAAGCTCCCTGCCTTCATGGACTTGTGTGTATCATCTGATGGGAATCTCTGTGTTAAAAAGTTGGCGCGGACTTGGCGTTCACCTTCCACAAAAAAAAAGTCCAATCTTTCATCATTCATTCCCCAATGTTATTGCCCAGTCGCCTCCTTCGCAGCCGCCTTCACAAATTCACACACAACTTGGGAAGAGTAGTAAGAGTAGTAGGGATGTTGTATACGCATCTCAATGATTGCATCTTCCTTCCCTAAAAAAAATGAAACGAGAAGTCTGCAGGTATACACACTCTGCATTATGTAGAAGATTAGTCTTCACCTGTGTTCTAAGATTCGATTCCGAGTGAGTACTTCCTATATGGCTTCACGTACACTTTGTCCATCAAATTATAAAGACAGCTTTGCGGATTTCTGTGCACTCTACCAAATCTCATTAAAAATGGATGTGGACTTTTTTCCTTTGGAAGGAATAATTATTAAAACCCAGTTTGGAACGAATTTAAGCGGCTTTGATGCGTACTAAATGCGTTTTTAATGCGCTCCCAATGAAAAGTCCATCGTGTACGGAGATACTAGGGCTATTGCTTATAACTTATGTAGGTGTGTTATACGTTATACCTATACCTACTTCGGATCAGACACAGAACATGCATTTGTTCATGTTCCCCAGGACACAGGAAAGGAGCACCGGCCACAGTCTGTTTATGGCAGGAGAGTCAATGAAATTAGATTTGCCCTAGTAAATAAGTTAAATACGAAATAAATGCTAGAAATAAAATATGCACGTACATACAAACAACATTATCGTCATCGTGGGTGAGGAAGCATTGTGGGGAAAGTCCAGCGTCTTCTTTAATAGATAAATATAAATCTCATTTTGACGTAGGTAGTTCAAGAGTCCCAACTACAGCTTTACAACAATTGTGAGGAATAGTATTGTGAGAATGTACATTAATTTGTGAATGCTACTACAATTAAGTAGCTAGAATACTCCAGCAGCGGTGTTTACAATTTACAATCACTACAATTCAAATTGTAAAGATAATCACAATAAATCTACAAATTTTTCTTTCTCTTTATCTACTACTTTTGGAAAATGCTAAAACGCGTTTACCTCTCTGTGAAAAAAATATGGTTGAATGGTCGTCTTTCACGTGTTTTGAAAAGCATAAAAAATCGTTTTGCACTTTTTGAAAAGAATCCAACTTCAATTTGTTCTGTTAGAAGCCCTAATAGGTCGTTTTGCACTTTCTGAAAATTACAGTTATACATTCACTTATATATTGTATGCAAATATACTATATATTGGTCAATTATATATTGTATTGTAATTTTAATTTACAATACTGTACGTTTTAAATATATCGCTGCAATGGTATTCACAATCACAAATCACCATCTGAATTGTGAATTGTAAATAAAAATGCTATTCACAATTTCAAAGCACTACTGGGCCCAAAACCCTACTATTAACTTTTTACCATCGTTCATAAAACCTGTAAATATCTTTTTAATAACACTATTTATAAAATAGTAAAAATAGTTGGTAGCACATTTCAACAAACGGTGAAACTAACACTCGATCATACTTTTCAAAGAATTGTAATAAAATTGTAATTTATTATGTACATATTGCTATTTACACTTTTTAAAAAAGTGTGTACAAATGGTATGTATGTACACGTTTCATAAAGACATACATAAGTAAAAAGCTGCTTGTTTGGGACTTGAGTCAAAATTGTATTAGGGTAAACTGGACTTGCGACACAATGCTGTTAAACGGGGCCTCTGAAGTAACGTCGAAATGCTTCTACGCCGACGCTATCAAGTCCGCTTCCCATTCATACATACCCGTAGTATGGGCACTGGGAACTGTGAAGGCATTTCCAACATGCTATGAAATTGAATTGAATTTTTAAGCATTCGTCGGGTTCGGATGCGGATACGGCTTTATAAAGTCATGTGCGTGTCCAACAGCGTCATTATTCCACTATACTTTGTCTTGTAGTGATTATGTATTGTCTTATAGAGCTGGGAATATTTTGCCAACGAACACAAAGCCAAAACTTTATTTTACAGTCACCCTTAACTTACAAAAGCACTAAAGAAAAGTCTGGAGAAAGTTAATCACTTTTGATAAGGAAACAACGCCGCGCTGGATCAAAATATGGACATAATTATGCATATCGGAAACCGGAAGCAGTAAAAGACGTACCACGAACTGCACCTCTGTCGGAACTATAGTGCTCCGTAAATATTAATTACAACACATTTTAAGGATTGAACTTTTTGGGATTGGAATTGGGAACCATTAAAGATGAAGGAGAAAAAACACGATTTTAGTGCAGGCCATAAGAATAGATATATTATGAGCATGATATATAAGTATATGTTTCCTGTTCATACACATGCTGAAATAGGGTAGTACATACATATATAGTGATCATAATCCTAATGATGGTTTGAAAGTATATGAGAATAGTTTAATCTGTAATTTGGATGTTTTCTTCAAGGATAAGTATTTTTAACAACTGTTTAGTTTGAGCTGCAATCTGCAATATTTACAATACATACTTTACTGCAATCCACACATTGGTGTAATTGTGTTACATAGGCTAGCTAGGTGCAATAAAATAAAGAACATTCAATCATCGTTGCATATTTTGTTTAGAGGGATATGGGAATGGGTATTAAAAGAACTTGGACAATAATCAGCAGTTTCGTGTCTTGCAGTCAAGTTTATTACATATTCTAAAACTAAAAGGACACGAACTTGTCTCTAAACCCCAGTACAAGAACAGTGCATTAAGTACATATGTAAGTATACAAAAGTACGTTACCTATGTATGTATGTATATAGGGATTGAATGCTACCGTATTTGTTTATGTTGTGCAAACATCTGTAGGCTAATTGGAATAAAATTTAAATCTTGTACCTCCATATCAGTATTTAATGAGTAGCGGTCTAGTTGCCGGAAAAGTCTTGACAGTTTGACAGTTGAAACTCAGTAAAGTACACGCCATTAAAGTCATTAAAAAGATGAATAATGTGTTGTTGGGTATTCTGGTTGAGGTTAAATTGGATCTAATACATATTTTTGGGCAACAAATTGCACAGCTGTAAGTTAACAGCAGTCGCAGTAGGAGAATATATTTTTTGCATCACATACTTATGCACCTGCTTTACATTTGGTCATTCATTTTAGTTTTAGTTCATTGCAGTTGACGACTTAGCAAAACTGGGTTCTCGTTCTGTATAGCTAAGCGGACACACGAAGTTACATATCTCGTATAACTTATATATTTGTGACGAGTATATTATTATTTAATCGTAATTAAGGTCCCGAATTCTTGGTTAGTCGATAAGATGCCTACAGCTTTGCGTGACATTATTGTGGGTGACAGTTATCTGCGAGTCATATTGCATGGCCTAAAACATTATTATAAGCAATATTTGCGTTCAAGTTCTAGCAGTCGATGCAATTAATTGCCAGGTACGCGTTTTGATTCCACTTCACTGCATTTAATACACTTGGCATTGACAGTTCTTGAATTTTAATAAATTACCATATGAATTTAGTTTAAAAGAGTTTTGTATATTCGCATAGGTATACGCTCTACATAAAAAACCCATTAAAAGTATATCCTGCAAATATTTGAAAATCATTAATACCACAAATCTGAAATTCTGTAGTGTTTATAGTGTGTTACAAATGAATTCCTAATGTGCTTCAAAAGTTTGTAGACTTGACTTTTAACAGTCTGTTTTGGCAGTGTGGTTACCTACTTACAAATTGGTCAAAGCTTTTCACTCTGGAAATCGAAAACTTTAAATTATTTCCCAAGCGTTTACCTAATCTAGAAGGGCCAGGCGAAAAGCTTGTTTTTGTGATTATACGAGTGCAGATACGGAATCGTGTTGCTTTTAAGTATTAAAGCAGTGTCAATGCATTCGTGAATTGCCTTTAACTTTTATTCTATTTAATTCGGTGCTACACAAACATTTCTTGTCATTCCCACGATGGTATCACAAATATGTATCCTAGTTCCATACCAAAAACTACAATAAGTTTTGAGCTTTGAGTTTTGAGTTGTCAGTGTTTTTATTAATTTTTCGACACAAAGCATTAATTGCAACGCTGATTTTTAATTAGCTGTCAATAAGAAGTATAAATTTCTAATTTAAAATCATAGAACAAAAAACAAAAACCAAAATGAAGAGATTTCAACAACCATTACTTGGTAAGTACTTTTGTGCTAGAGACAATTTTTAATTCTGTTGAAAACGAACGATTTAATGAATTTTATACTGATGAGTTTAGATTTAGGGAAATATATGGGGAAATATATTTTGTTTTCTTTTAAAATTAGAGTACGGAAAGAATGACATTCATGTTGCAATTATGATTTCATTGTTAAGATTTGTAAAAATAAACCAGTTTACTACATACATAATATGAATTGTTTACTTTCAAACACGCATTGCAGCTGGACTCAGACGAGGTTTCTTGCAGCATCCAGTTGAGATTCGAATGCCTTCCCGAAGAGTGGGAATAGCAGCAAATCTTCCAGAAAGCCATGAAATGCTCAGGTCAACAGTTCGCAACTTCGTTGAGGGTGAACTCAAACCAGTGGCAGGGAAAATTGACAAAGAGCACTGGTTCCCCAAAGACCAGGTTTGTCCAGGACAGATGAACAAAACCCCATGAGGCAAAACTTCTAAACAAAATTGTCAAAAAATGTCTACGTGTTTGATATTTTGTTAATGAAGTTCAGTTCTGTATTTATTCATATTGTTACTAATGACTTCCAATTATGTACCTATGTATTTTTAATAAACTCCTAGGTTAAAATGATGGGAGATCTGGGTTTGATGGGAATTCAAATTCCAGAAGAACTGGGGGGAGCTAATCTGGACTATTTAGCTTATGCAATTGCAATGGAGGAGATCTCTAGGTGTGTCTAATAGAAGTAATAGATCTCACACATTTAAACTTCCAATTGCCTCGCCATAGGGCAAGCAGTGAAACCTTTTCAGACACGTTATAGGTTTTAAGCATTACATACATATGTTTGACATGATTCTATGTTTCATTACACAGAGGTTGTGGCTCCACGGCTACCATAATGAGTGCTCATAATTCCTTGTATCTTGCGCCAATTAAGGTACCTACTAGTACATACTTGTACAATTATAAAATATACACAGCATATTCCGCTCTTTCATTGTCTATTAGTGCGATTAAAATTCACAAGCCGACAATGCACTGTCCATGCTAACTTGCTCAAAAATTCCCTTGTTTGACAATCTGTAGCACTTTGGAACGCAGGAACAGCATGAAAAATATATTCGGGGATTTACTGATGGCGTTCAAATCGGATGCTTTGCACTCAGTGAACCTGGTAATCTATTTCACTAACGTATTTGTTGTATCCTAAACTGGATGAGCAGCACCTACTACACATTACTAAGTTATTGCATTACCTAATTATGCTGTTAACCACCAAACTGCTTGTAACTATCATTGGATAGGAAACGGAAGTGACGCCGGGGCAGCCTCAACGACAGCCACAGAAACAAGTTCC
>JAQFZC010000804.1:0-40001 GCA_034695205.1 Dicyrtoma fusca | reverse complement strand
CACAGATCAGAATTCCTACAGTAAATAGCTCCTTACGAACATCAGTAAGAAGCAACATAGATAGATAGATAGATAGATATTCGCTACTGTACTAAGAAGATTTATTTTCATTAAGAATTGAATTTTGAGTCTATGCAGATGTAAATGTAAAAAATAAAATAAAAATACAAATTGGCTTCCCATCCATTTGAAACAAGGCAAGGGTAGAGAGAGAGAGTACATAAGGTAGTATATTTCTGGAAGGCTATTGTTACTGCCAAAGTAGACAGAAACACACACACACACACAAAATCGAAACTCGGAAGCATTTGAATGTAAGTGGGTTAAGTACTGGTGGTACTAAGAGTAAAAGTAGTTATGAGAGAAGGCGTAATTGAAGCAATAATCGTATGGCTTTGGAAAATATAAAATGTCAGTTGGATCAATGGATTGTATGCAGGTCTGTATGGATGGAGACGGCCATGCCAAAGCAAAGGAGAGGCGGCAGAGCTGCTGGAAATACTTGGGAGCGTGGAAGTAAAGAATAGGGCAGGGTTCACGCCATTATACTTTTTTCTCTCGTTAATTTTACGAGGCCATATTCTATGCTCATGAACCTCAATTTAAATATTAGTAATATTACTATTATATTATCTTAATACCTCTACCCCTGTTTACTACCCGCTCTAATCTCAACTCTTCTCTTCATTACTAACTCACAAGAGTGAGCCTATTATTTTAGTGCATGGGAAGAAGGAGCAGAGGAAAATACTTTCCAGTAGTCGTAAAAGTACCTGCCATATCCGTAGCATGTGCATTTCCAAGGACTGTACTGCACTGTACTGTAATGAGCTTCACTGGCTTCGTCAAAGGCAAGCCGATACAACTCATTTTGTGGCTAATAATACAAGTATGTTTTTTTTTAAAAAAAAGGTTATGGACGACAAAGTGCCCTAGTGATTTTGTTATCCAAAATTCCAAAGGCTTTTATTGTGGATCCGACTATCTTTGAACTGACAAGTTAAATAAGAAAAGATGTAAACTCTTCTCACCGTTTCAATAGTGAGTCGATGGGATTCTTTTGTGATTGTACGTACAAGTGTGTACAAGTCGTACGAATTTTACATTATGTCATTTCCAATACCATGTGTACACGTTTTTTTCTCTCAAGCGGCTCCTATAGATGCAGCCCCACATAATATGCTTGTAGCCTATGTACACAGATGACTGAGTGTAGTTGGAACTGCCGTAAAGTTCCTGTATAGACGTACATAGACGCTCGAACCATGGCCATGACTTGAACGTCTCATAAAAGTTTTCTCACCCGCTTCAATTGCTCGAAGCTGACACGCTAAAAGTTTGACTAGTTTTAATGTGACCACTGCATTAAAGCTGTCGAGAATTCAATATGCATCCCGCTTTACATGTGCCAAAAACTCTTACTTATTACGCGTATGAAAAGTTCAAGGAAGCTTAACTGCTCCACAAAACTTCAACAGCTCCGTCACGACGCTGCCGTCTGTTGCAACCAGAAGATTTACACGACTTCAACTGCTCCCTTCCCCGGTTCTTCTTCTCCCAAACCGCAGTCATATCCAAGAATTTTTCAGGAGCTCGTCATCCTCATCGTCGACGTCCCTGTCGCCGTCCTCATCGGGGGGTTTTACATACTTTTAATGCCACTTGCCAGAGCATCATCAGAAGGAACTTAAAAAGTATTTTTCTCTAAGGTGGTACGATGATTAATGGGACGCATGCAACCCAATGGAATAATAGCTTAAAGGTTAAATTAAATTAAACATTCTACAACATGGTCACAAGATGTTGACGGTCGGACGCATTCCAATCCCAAACCAAACCAACCGCTGGGTATATATATATACATAGTTATATCAATATATCCACTCAGTTTACCGACCACAGTTTTATATTTACAAAAGATGCGCATTCAATTTTTCCTGTAGGAACAATTGCTTCCTTCAAAATAGTTCAAGTAATTCAAAAATAGGTACTTAACTTTTAAAACTGTAAAACACACTCAACTTGACATTACAAACACGACACGCGACTACTACTGTACAAGGGCCAAGTGGCCACAATTATATTTACAGACAGACGATGCTGCTCATGGAAGGCAATAATCCCTTAGCCAAGAGCCTCTTGGGCTTCCAATGAGCTGTCAGCCCCAGTAATTACACTCGCAAAGCGAGTTAGCGGCTTAAAAACCACACACAGACACGAGATGATTAAAATTAAAGGCATACTGCGGAATTGAACAAGACGAGAGGAAAAAAACTTTTACTTCCCACACTCAACACAATCTCGTATAAAGCAAAAACAAGGCTACAAAGTTTGAAATATTATTACCGAATCAATTCAACTCTCATTTCACGGTAGTGAATATCGGTCAAAATCGAAAAAGGAAATTACATTCAAACAAAGTCCCAAAAAAAATAAAGCTCCGAAGAGACTTCTACTTCAACTACTACTGAAGGGGCATCGGGGAATGGGGATCGACTTCATCGCAGTAATAGACGTATTATATTAGCATTAAGCTCAATTTTTCATCGTCAGTAAACCATATTATTGCGGAAGTAAACAGGCACAGGCATAGAGCTGTGTAGTTAGGAGCATACTACACATGAGGGGAACGTCGTGGGTACGTTAATACAGCACAAAAATAAGGTCTACCAAACTCAAGAGTATAAAGAACATCTAAGTAGTTCACCAGAGAGAGTCTCTGTTTTTCTGTTTACCTGTGTTCTTTGCTCATCATCAATGCCTTCCAAGCAAGAAATCTGAAAAGTGAAATTAATCAAAACTTGTGTAAGGCCCAAAAAGTAATGAATACACAAAGGGAGAAGACAGTACGTAGTGTAGGGAAACATTCAGTTTGGGCGCGCTTGGGGGTTTTCAAAGAAACTGAATGACTTCATTAAGAGAAAATGAACTCAGCCTCTAATGCTTCATAGCATGAACGTATTGCACACATCTTTCTCTACCATTCCAAGTACACAAAAGTAAAGCTCCCGCCCCGCAATTAACTGTAATTAGAATTAGACTACGTAGGCAGAGAGAAAGAGAGCCTTGAGTAAGACTTGGACTATCCTTTAGTCCCAAAAACTCCCCTTCTCTCTAGTTAGCGAATAATTTCTAAACGTTTCTCTTTTTTTTCTCGTTCTTCCGGGAAACAACGTTAGCATAGTAACTGTTCACAAGTGAAGGACTGAACGACAGGAGAAAGGAGGGCTATCATGATAAGAGAGAAAATGGAATAAATAATTCTATTGGTTAAAAAAAATACTTGGGCTACAAATTAAGGGAAGTTTAGTACAAGATCGGAGATAAACATTTTGTTTGGAGTGCCTGGGCAGTGTGGAGAATTAACCACGGCAGTAGTATGGTAATTAAGTAAATGGAATGCCGTTGATGCATACTAGCACTAATATGCCAGTACCAGAAAGTCAATAATTTCAAGTCCAGAGACCTACTAGGAACACCTTTGTGAAAAAAACTCAACATAAAACGCCTGGCTAACCATTTCAATAATCCACACATGGCTATATACAGCTACAGCTCCACTGACACTCTTTAAGCTTTAAACCAAAACCGACGTAACGGAGTAGAATGCTCGAAATTACATTTAAAGCCTCATCAGAGTCTCAGAATAAAATTCATGAATATGATTCCCAAGAATTACCAGCCATTGACGTCCATCCCGTTTTAAGAGTCTACAGTGTACAGATATTTGACGGAGCTTTCTCTCTCTCTCTTGGCACACAGTACAAAATGTGCATCTACGCAAATGGCCAATGAGGCTCTTTACGTGCAGCCGATTACACTAACTACGGACGAAGGAACAGGACAGAACTGTTCGTTGAGACCGAGAAGCTTGTCTAGGATCCTTATGTGTAACGTGTACTTACTTAATAAAATCTTCTGTCCACACATTACCATTAAAACCAAGATGGTCGGTCACAGGGCTATATAGCTTCGAATTGTAACTATAGCCGGTTTTTACACATGTAAAAACCGGAGCCGTCCATATTTCCACTCGCAATTTTCCCTTAAATCTACAGTATAAACCAATTAATTCGCTCAATTTAAACGACTAAAAGACCATCAGTATCTTTCCTCATCTTTATTCTTTCCGTTTATTGTGTCACTGGTTCAGTACGGAAAGTAATTGAGATTCTATCATAGCACACCAGCTCTCGACTTTCCGTGTCCTTGGCTTTCTCTTCAGTAGTTCCTAGTAGAATAAGTACAGTACACACATAGAGCTGGCGTTTACCATGAGAAAGAGGCAACGGAATGTTTCAACAAATCATCAAAATGTGATATCCATCAAGAACAAAGTAATTCGACTACCCATAGGAATACGAATACAGATTATTACATAGGGACGTCTTTCGATGATAAAAAATATGTGCATACCTGCACACCAATGACAGACAAATCTAAATCCCCAGGTTTCAACTGGGTACATACATATACATAGCTTTATAATAAGCTTAATGAGAAATGCCTTTTCACAAGATATCAAGTTTGGCAGTAAATTAAAGCTACGGCTAGTCAATAAAAAAACGTATTACTGTGAATTATTTTGAAGCAAGGAATTTCATTTCTCTAGACCACACGTTGGCTGCTGTACGTATACATATATGCCTTGCTTGCCTTTTAGAAATTTTGAGAACAAAGGATGAAAGCGGAAGCCGAAAAGAGAGAAATGTCCCATCCCCTTGCCTTGTAGGCACCTTCCACTGCACTGTATGTATATTGTGAGCGAGAGCTCTGTTTGCTATTAAAGGAATCCCTAAAGCTTAGGCCCCTTCTTGTTTTTGACTGAAATGAGAGAGACAGACAGAGAGAGAGAGAGATTGAGGGAATGCTGGTAGGAGAAAAATATTTGTACGAATTTATTCAGTTAGAATTTGACTGTGCCGCCGAGGATGGAACGGGAAGTGAACGGAGGAAGAGTAAATATTGAGTAGAAAGGACCGACTTCATAGTCAGCTTGTCAGCCTATTTGCAAATGTCATTCATTGAGCATATCGCATAAATAGACGTCAACATTTTCCTAGTGACGATGACGACCCGCCAGACAGACCAGAGACTCATGTTGAGTTGACTCTCTCTCTCTCTCGAAGAACACCGTCACCGTAGCCGTACACATAGCTGACATGGAACTTCACAAGTCGAAGGAACTGCCTGTCAGCCCACCATATGCACTCATTCAGAGTTTTCTTCCGAAGGCAGAAGGCAGGGAAAGGGAACATGTGCGTGTTCCCGGGTGTACATGGTTATTTATTGTGTATCCTCTCCGGCTGTGCCTCCATTAACTTTATACTATTTACATGAAATTTTCAGTCTGCCTCGGTAATGTGGGCCCTGTACTCTCCCCCACACTCCACACTCTTCCGCCATGTACAGCCATGTCAACGTTATTATAATGTACCTATGTAGCTACAAGTTAGACACGGACTAGGTATGTACCTACCGACATACACACTCGTTGAAATGAACAGAGACACAAGTTTCTCTTCGTCAGTCGTCTGCATTCAAAATTTTGATTTGATTTTCGAGTCCTGTAGAGTTGTTCGTTGGAACATTCGGAGGATTTCTCTCCTTTTACCAGTTTTACCAGGCTGGCTGGGATTGTATGTGTGTGTGTGTGTGTAGTTTCTTGGACTTGTATTGTAGGATTGGATTTCCTGACTCGTGACTTGAGAGCGTATTTAAACTAAATAAACGGGGAAATGGTCGGAAACAAGATAAGGGAGCTATGTAGACATTTAATCATGAGAATAGTAGGTATTTCAAGCAGCCCTGTCCTCCTCGTCTTTTCGCTTTGAGCTCTAAGCCTTTTTGGATCCATGAGCAGAAATCAAAGTGGAGGCATTGCATTGCAGCTTGCAGTGCACTTTGGTAAATAAAACCAGCCGCGGATGATACTGTCAATGTCAATACATCAGGCAGTAGTGGGGATGCATTAGCCCAGCCTAATCGCTCGGATGTTTTTGGTTCACTTCATTGGAATTATACCCCATGGCCCTTGGGGAAAGTGTTTTATTTCCCAATTTTAAAGGCTCACAGTAACGCAAACAGGTGGAGGGTGTGATAAAGTACTTCTTTCAGCATTCATTTTTAGTAATTAAGTAAAACTATAGATTGAGTTAGTTTGTCACATTGTTGCTGTACATTAATAGTTCTAATCGATTATTTTACTGGTAGAAAGTAGTAGCATTCCTTAGAGGCACATGACTATTATTATGTAGGTACTATACAAGTTAGTAGGCTTTCGCGAGGGAAGAAATGGAACTCAAATATGAATAGAAGTGGAGGGATAGACTATAAGCTGCTTGCTAGTTATAGTAAAATTAACAAAAGTATAAATATATGTAACTTACATAGTGTGTGAGGGAGAAATACAAACTTAAGACGAGAGGAAAATTCTGGAGCGTATTTAAGTTTACGTTATAAATGCAATGGCATGATCTTTGGGTTTAGTCATTCGATTTATAATGTCACCGACATGACGCTTGGAGCCTACATGAAAGGCTTGTATTTATTCATCAGCACAACACACACACACACACAGAAAAGCTCTGACCTGACGCATATAATCTTTCCTTTTTGCTCTGCTTTATTACTTTTCTCTCTACTACTACTACGAAGACGAAGAACGGCATACAGTCAATACTAGTCAACTGGGGGCCCCATGCGCCAGTCTGCCAGTCATTTCTCTTTCATCATCCAAAAAGACCATGCAGAGTTTACTTCTGTAAGTTTTCTCATCGCAATATTTAATATTTTGGCATTAACGATCCTCTCTGTATACTAATCAATCAAATAAAAAACATTTACAACACTCTGTCAGCCCCTCTCCAAGTTCCCACTACATCCTTCCCTATAACTTGCTGGCTTGACAAGAGGAATTGAGGAATGCTTGGGAATTCCAAAGGAATTGGAAAAGGAGGCATGTGATTACTCAAAACGCCTCCCTTCTTATTGTTGGAACGTGGATCAATGAGAAAATATATAAAAAAAAGCCTTTGAAAGTATACTTACGCAAGAACTTTTTTGTCTAATAAATGCCATATTTAAAATGCTAGCAAAATATTATGAAGCAGGGAAGATACCTCATCATTTCATGTAAGCAAACGTGACTACGGAAACTAAAATTCCTATCGGAACTAACTAACGATGAGTCATATAAATACAAATGATTTTGATGATTTTATCAGGACTCCAAATAATTATTGGTGTCGTCACTTCCCTTATCATCCCAGCACGTGCAAACCAATAGGACAGTTTCAAAAGCTTCAGCTCAAAATTCAATGTGTCTACACACTTGTCGAGAGTGAACGTATATACCTATGCCCCTGTCCTTCCAATCAATCAATATTAGTTGTCAATACTCAGCTGGACTGAATACTCTTAAAGTTCCCAAAAAGCAGCTCAACATTCAAGTGTTTTACTCGCTATCAAGGCCACAACAAGAAAACCGTCGAATACCACATTTACTTCTCAATCGACAAAGACTGAGGACCACTAGTGTGCATTGTACTCATTATTACTATTATTATTATAGTTATTATAAAAGCTCGTGTTGTAGTAGAAACTCTGGAAACCAAAAGTAGGATTATCCTGGCACTATGCACTCCACTGGAGTCCCACATAATTTCATTTTCAGTACTTATTACGTCGTAGGTTTTGCTTACGTAGACTTTCCTACGGTCTCCGCCGACCAGTCTCTTGGAGTCGCTTCTGTACTGAACTGAAATAACACTTCCCTATAAGGAAAGAATGTGTAAACTCGGAGGGTCTTTCATCCTGTGTATTTATAATTCAATGGTTGTTCTCTCCTCTTCTTAGTATTTGTCCCGCTCCTTCCCACATTACCATAATCAAAATAGTAAATGGCTAGGGTGATAGAAAGCGAGAGTACTTTGTGGTATTTTGTGACTGTACTGCAAAAGATAATGTACTGTTGAGGGACCATGATTCCCCATTTAGATCAAATAGTATTTCGGCTTGTGTTCAGAGCATTATGCACTCGTACGAATGGAAGTGGAAATAAAGTCTAAATCTGAATTCGAAGAAATGAACAAGTGGGTACTAGGAAATCATTATTTCGTGGAAACTGAGTACGATATTGACGATCTCTCATCCCCTGAAACAAAAGACAGTCCTAAACGATGCAAAAGGCTCAAGGTGTCAAAAGAAGCGGAGCTCCCACCATTAAGACCCTCATTCTACACCGCTTCAATCATATTTTGCATGTTGATGGCCTGACTTTTCCACAGAATCTCTAATCCCCTTCCCGTCAGCAGCCTCTGAATTCTGAATTACACGAGCAATTATTATTAAATAGAATCGAGCTCAGACTGTGTGGTGCGTCCCGGCACCCTATGCAGGAATTAGTTCAAGTCAAGTTCTTGAAATAAAAGGAACTATATAGAGAGCTCTGCTCTTTTTCTCGCTCCCTGACTTTCATTTAAAATGAAGACGATTTGAAGAAGGCTCCCATTCATTTCCCTTTTCATGCTTACGCACTCCCACTCCACAAAGCATTTACAGAGATGAGTCCATGGAATGAATGGGGGCTCCAGAGTACATTTTCACAAATCTTGAGCTTTCTCCAACAAAAAAAACTAATGAACACTTAAAACAAGGCGAAAATTCAATTTCTCATGGAATTAAAATGAGGATGGACGGGAGGGCCAAGTTTTGAGTCAAAACTCCTGAACAGCCTTTTTTTTATCCGCGTAGAGTGTACATACGCATAGCAAGCCGTAGGGGGATGTGCTCAGGATCCTCTCGTGGTTACTACAATAATCCCTTCAATGTTAAGTTAACTATAATTATAACTTTGTCTACATGTTGTTGGGGGAAATAATTTGCAAACCTGATCCGGTGACCATGTCTATAGAGACTTAGACGCTAGAAGCCACACACTATCACCACAGCAGAATGTGACGTGAGCGCTAAATAGTCGGGAGATTCATGTAGCATCGTATAGTATAATTATGTACCACTGAGTGGAAGGTTCTATGGAACAATTTCCCTCTTGTCTCTCTCTCTCTCTCTCTCTATCTCTTTCTGAAACGAATTTCATGTGCAAATTCAGAAAGCTACTTCCACTTCAGAGACAGGCATCGCATCAATTTGACACTGATGAATGCAAACTAACTGTGGCTGAAAATAAGCTTACTCGTTTACAACGCTTGATGCACCAGGATTATGCAGACCAGTCAAGACCGACGAATTCTACCAAATTTTAACCTTTCATAATCAAACCTACTACTGTAGGCTGTAGACTGTAGCCTGTAGCCCTGTGCTATATGGAAAGACAGAACTCCCTCACTCACTCGCTCACTGAGTACGCAATAAGCCCAAGTACCATTTACCTATATGTATGTATCTTCCCCTCTGAAAAGTCATTATAGGAAGGAGTGAGCTAGGGCATTAGAATAATGCACGTTAAATGGTGAAGAAGAGAAACTCTTTTATAAAGAGCACATCCACACACAAAAAAGTTGAAAAAAAATCCAGGTTTTCATCTGCTAGTAGGTTATATACATAGACCATTGGGTAACGAAGTGCCTTCACTAATTGTGCAAATTTTGAAGGATTGAGCATCTAGCCTTGGCGAAACAATCAGGCTCCAAATGTCAAGGTATACACCCGCTCTATGTAGATACATACATACCCAACATACATATCAATTATACGGTACTATAAGAACAGGATTTGAAAAGGGATTACACCCATGTAATTACGTACACATAATAACATTATTTTTTTTTTCAAATTCAAATTTCTTATTCATTCAACTTCTTTCGAGCTTCCAGGGCAAATTAATGCCACCCCAAATTATATGCTATACTTTGGATTGCAAAAAAAACGAGTGGTTCTGAAGGAGGCAATATATTCTCTTTCTTTCTTTCTTTTATCATTTCCCTCCTTGAGACACTTGTCCCAATTCCTATACGCATCTCTTGAAGAGCTTATTTGGGCGGTGACAATGGAATTGTAAGAATTGAGCGGGCGTTCCCTTCCCATAATGCTTAATCAAAATCACAATTTATTTTTTTTTGTGTTTAATTCTCTAAGAAAAGGAATTTATCGCTTAAAACTAGAAAACTAAGAAATTTGTAGTTGTCTTTTGGACTCCCTTTGATGTTGACGAAGGACAGGTCCAACTGTATGCTTGACTAAATGAAGTATTATTCCTTTTCCTTTGCTTTGGAGAGCAGAAACCATTATAAAATCCGTACGGAACATATAATTACAGTTGATGACATGTCTTGAGAATTTATCTGAATGCATGTGTAACCGAATAAGAGCCGCAAGTTCTATTTTTTCTAATGGGGAATCCTAATATATATATTTTTTTTGATCCTCAAAGAGAAAAGCAGTGGAATAGGACGACTGTTGGAATGAAGAAGGTGGAGGATATTTTAAATTTCACATACAAATTATATGCGTAAGTATGCAATAATTTTTACGCTAGAGTGATGAAAAGGGATTGTTAAGTATTACAAGGCGCCAGGATGAGGTCTATATATTTTTGAATAGATACTTGGCTCTACCTCGAAGGTCATGCAATGCGATGGAACTAATCTTGTACACTAAATAAATCGCTTGCGTTGAAACAAAGTTTGCATGACATGAGAGGACCATGGATTTATAAGACACTCAAGACCCCCTAAATCCTAAACTAAACTTTCATTTTATTTCATAAAAGCTTACAGCGAACACTCAGAAATTCGTATAAAGGTTCTGGTCCATGTCAGGACCAGTCAGCCAGTCAGCCAGCCAGCCAGTCAACGAGCATCTTTGATCATCTGGCTGCATTCATGTCAAAAAAAAAGTTGGCTGGACGCACGGCGATGTGACCTCCAACGTATGCTCCATGCATCTATTGGATTACCAAGTGTCGCTCTCCCCGACGACTCGTATAAGTTTCTTTTGAGATTTTTTAATTTCACAAATTAAATTAAAATTCCATGAGGCTCCAAAAAAAAAAGTCGACCTCATATGAAAATGACAAATAATGAGAACTGAATAATTGCACTTTTTGTAACCATCTCAAAATGTATCCCTAGTTTTGTCGTAGCTATGTACCCCAGAGGGTAGCGGAAGATTCAATTTTTTTCGGCGGATTTCCTCAACTAATGAAAAAACTGCAGTTTCGACTTCCAAGCACTACTCAGAGCACACATTCCACTAATCTCATCATTCGTGGTAAATTGTAGAATTGTGGAACTGTTGACTGTAGAGAGGGAGAGAGAACTGTGGAAGCGTAGAATTGGAAGAGTTTAATTTAATCCTAGGACTACACACACACTTTTGGATAAATAATCCATTTGAAAGAAACCTCTAAAGACACAAATATTTTGTTTACAGTCAACTACTCCTGCCGTAGATACATACCTACAGCGAGAGAGGGAGAGAGAAAAAAAGAGCCCAGAACAGAAATAGAACGTTGAGCCAGAGTATCAAGTAGTCAAGTGAAGAGCGGAGCAGAACCGGCTCGAGCGAATTCATCCCATCTACTTTATGCTACACTAATCCACACAACATGATTGTTTGAATTTTATTATTTTTTTTTTAGAAAAGCCAAGAAGACAGTCATAGATATTGGAAGTGACATTCTGCTGAGAGCGTAGAATGTGTCCTACAAATATAATAATTAATGATGACGCCTTTGACAGAATCGAGAGAATGATTCCCTCCAATGCCACCACCACCACGGTGCTCGTAGCTCGTCATCCGTGCCCGTAGCTCGTAGGAAAGTAATTGAATATAATTTTTTTTCTCTCTCTCTCTCACTATCTCTCTCCTTCTTACGGATCATCCGCGAAAGTTTTGAGCTGAGACTGACTGAAAATACCCTTTATATGAATGACGTCAAAAGTAAGAGAGAGAGAGCTGAGAGAGCGTAAGACTTGATCGTGGCCGGATCATGCAATAAGGAAGGTGTGTGTAGGCTGATTTTGGAATGTTCAAATGTGGTCTCGAGAGTAAAGTGCAGACACATTCATTCATTCATATATTTAAAGATATTGGATGTCACCATGGTGGCGAGGGCGAGAGTTTATCTCTCCTCATAACATTTACCGTAGGTACGAGAGAGAGCTCGCTCCTTAGTCTTTTTCTTCTTCTTCTTTTTCATCTTCATCTCCTTTATGCAGATATAATATGGGATAGGGGATAGGTCGGAGTGGCCCTGTAAGCCACCGCACCGTCTCCTACATATGGCAGGCATTGGGATGGAAGATGGAATGAGAGAGAGAGAGAGAGAGAGAGAGAGAGAGAGAGAGAGAGAGGCTGTAGGTGAAATAAAGTAAGTTTCCACAATGACATTCAGGATGGTGTCTCATGTAGTAACAACTGTTTTTGGCTTCCAGCCGACCCACCAACTGGAATAATGTGTGAAAAAAAAGACCCACAAAAATTTTCTAATGCTCCAGTTACGCATTCACAAGGATGATTCGAAGCCCCTTTGAAAACTGATATTACATTCAACATTCTCTCTCTCCCTCTCTCATCGTCAAAGAAATTCCAACTCTTTCAACTTATTCATATGCAATAGGAATTTATCCGTATCTCTTATTTCTCCTTCTTTTTAGCATTTATATCTCAATCTTGAAGGAGCGCTCATATGCTTCCTTCCTTGCAGAAAGAGAGAGAGAGGAGCAAACGACTCATCCAATGAATCCAACTAGTTTCGAGAAGGACGGTCTTTTTTTTTAAACTCAGGGGCTCACGGCTGACAGCTCTGTACATTTTGTGCCTAGCCTCAGTCTCATACCGGGTAACTTTATATTGATGCTGGCTGCTGCTGGTGGCTAATATCATCTGATATATAATAATAAAATGTTGAAGCTGTATTTTTCTCCTTCTCCTTCGTCTTTGCAGGTACATAATATGGATAAGTGCGGTAGTTTGGGTTTTGTGTTGAAAAGTCCAGGATTTTGACGATTTCTCGATAAAAATCGAGTGGAAGCCTTCCTTGTTCTTCTTTTCCTCTCATCTCCTTCATCGCTCTCATTCCGTGTGTGTGTAAAATGTGAGTGATTTTATTCTTTTGATTCGTTTCACTTTCTCGCACTTATGTCACAAGGAATACAAGGCTTTTGGAAAGGATTTTGCAGTAGATATGCTCATAAAATGATCTGAGCACATACCTTCCTTACGAATGCATACCTCAGTTTTCCAACTGAGCCTTCCCCGAATTCGGCGTTGAAAATGTTGAGGGTACTAAATACTAATACTATAGGTGTGTGCCTAACATGATTTTCAGTTTTTCATATCTATACACAGGTAGGTCTGTAGTTCTCCATA
The DNA here is from genome assembly GCA_034695205.1 of Dicyrtoma fusca. NCBI lineage: Eukaryota > Metazoa > Arthropoda > Collembola > Symphypleona > Dicyrtomidae > Dicyrtoma > Dicyrtoma fusca. The sequence goes on along the minus strand of JAQFZC010000804.1, from coordinate 26,666 downwards.
CAGTGCAGTGACTTCTTCATCCCATCGGCTGGATTCTACTCTAACCGTTGACGCACTCATCTAATCGAAAGCCCTTGTAGTTTTCTACTCGAACTAGTCTCCCTGGCTGGCTAAAAGCTCAAACATTTCATCAGGAGTATACAAACAATGGATGGAATGAACGAATGAAATTCCATTATTTCATTTGACTTGGATGTGATTTTCATGATGGAACTTATTATTTCCTGACACTCACTCCCCACACAGTTAATGTATGATGATGATGAAAATCCCACGAGAGAGACACAGAGGGAGAGAGAGAGAGTTGACTCATATTTGCCTTGTGGTCATTTATACTTTTATTCACGCGTCTATATTAGATTCCTTTCAGAAGACAGAGTCACTCTCCCTCACCAACCAAATATATGGCAGAAACGAAAAAGAAAATGTATAACAAAATCCCATAAAATGAAATGAAATAACATCACATTTAGTCGTCACATTTGTATTGTTGGTTTATTGATGTGACGGGGCAAATGTGCCTTCGTCACGACAAAAATTAGTTTCCCCATTGTTTTTTTCGTTTCTTCGGTGGACTACGAGAAGGGATCATAAATAAATGTGTGACTGTGTACATAAATATAGAAGCATCTGAAGAGTGGCGAGCGAGAAAGACTGCATGCCGACGGGTGGATACGCACCTACGTAAAGGATGACTGACGCTGCTGCTGCTTCTGGATGAGAATGAAAATTGAAAAGCTCAAATTCCACAATCAGACTCATTATATATCATATATATATTTCACACCGTGTGGGTGGATAGCGTGGACTCGTAATCTTCTAACGTCCTGCACTACTCATATAGATAACCAGTCAGGAAAGCTCGAGTTTCCATCCATTCGAGCCTTTATAGTTAAGCTACGTGCTGCTCTTAATGGAAAATATTATAGCTTGAAAAGGTGCCCTCCAGCCAGTATTGCACTTAGTAAATTGACACATTAACTAAGCACTTGTAAGAAGTAAGAATCCGCCCAATGTCAAAATACTGTAGGATGTAAGATCCACGCTAATGCTCCCTACACTCAGAGTCAAGTATGTCCATTTCCTACTCAAAATGCCTGCAGAGCTCAAATCAAATGAAAATGAAAACGAGAGAGACAGAAAGAGAGAGAGAGAGAGAGTACACAAATACGTAAGTAATGAACATAAAAGTATAATATTTTGTGATTCAAAATACACGCTGAACCCACGAAAGGCTGTCGACAACATTAGGGAAAGAAAAGAGACCAATGATTGTGGCGACTGTTGCTGAAGGCGTTAATGGTTGCCGTCGTAAACATGACCGTGTGTGTGCCTACATGTATGTACGTACATAAGTGTACAGCCCAGAGCCTCACGCCATAACAATGGAGGACTAATTTTATATTTTAATGATGTGCTAAATGAAAAGAGATATAAAAACAGAGCCATAGATCATATTTCAACGACACAACGCTCTTGTCAACATCTGACAGTTTCACTAGACACGTTCGCACCATCACTATTCATTCTCTGTCCACCCACCCACCCTGGGAGCACTTGATTGCGGTATAGCCGAAACAATAGCGACTATACTATACAGACGTGCTCCAACACTATTATGTAATTATCCCCTTAGTCTTAATATTTACTAAAGAAATTATCACGACTCGCTCTTTTGATAGTAAAAACAATTTTAGTGGCAGGAGTTAAAATCCTCTATGCAACAGGACGGGAGAATGAAAGTAGGTATGAAGGGACTTACATAAACTTGTGAAGCATCTACCTTACCTACAAATGTGAAAAATTATGGTAGAGACCGAAGCATAGTATGTATAGGAGGTCATGTCGTGAGACGTAAAATCTGTCATTTGATGGATACACCAACACACCAGAAGCCAGAAGCATAATATTCAGGGAGCCATTGTGTGTGTTTACACTACAAAAAAAAGATTAGTGTTTGTACAGAAAATACATTGTTTTTTCCTCTCAACTGCAAACAGCTCATAAAATCTTACAAATGAGAAATTTAAACACAATGAGTCTTTTCCTTGTCATCTTCTTCATTAGATTTTAACAGGGAGCATTTCCCCCAGTCGACAGAGACAGACGCCACGCAGTGGCTGTGTAATCTGTATGTAGGTATGTATGTACCTATGTAGGTATATTGTAATAATTCAGTTCCGATCAAATATAGTTGACAATGATAAAGCAAATTACTTGGGAAGATAAAAGGAGATAAATGAGATTCTAAGGAAAATATTTTATGCAATGGAATTGAACGAGATAGGTATACAATTCTATGATCATCCACATGGTCACTGCATTACAAAATGTGTCTTCCCTTGTACAATAATTATATGTGAGTCGTACTGGGAAGCACGAGAGAAGAATCCTTAATCCAATGCCGTAGATATATAGATAGATATTTTCGTTATGTACTTCGTGTATTTGTGTGTGGCTGTGTGTGTCTGTGTGTGTGTGTGTGTGTGTGTCGGCCCTGCACGTTGCTGACGACTGCTTAATAGACCAGTTAATAGTGGATTTCATGTTTAGGATCCACTGATGGAATCGATTAATTGAGCTAGTCATGCTGTGAGTGAGTATGACGTGATGTACAAATTAAGAGACGCATCCCATACTGGATATAAGCGGGCCTCAATGTAAACCATGGAGTGCGAGGTGCAGGTAATAATAATAAGAGATTCACATCTCAGTGTCTGTCTGTGTGTGTGTGTGTGTGTGTCGGGTGTACCAAATTATTTTGCTCGTACTGCGTATGTAGCCTGTAGTGTAAGGAGATAGCAGCCTGATTATCATCTGTGAAGAAGCATTCTGACGTATGTAAGTCAACAGTGACCGCTTAATGTTGTTTTGACGCAAGCCTAAACAAGCAACTTTTTATCTCCGTTTATAAAAAGTGTAAATACTACATTCACGTGTTTTTTAAAAAGTATAAATAAACAGATTTATTGCTTTGAAAAAGCGTGAATACTAGGTTTACAATTTTTAATTAAAGGGTTTTTTGCTTTGGGGTCAGTTTTGCTTTTTTTAAATGTGTAAATGTCAGTTTTACCGCATTTAAAAGGTACAAATATCAGTGTTATTGTTTTCAAAAAGTGTAAATGACAGTTTTATTGATTTCAAAAAGTGTAAATGACAGCTTTATTGTTTTAAAAATGTGTAAATAACAGTTTTGCTATTTTCAAAAAGTGTAAATAACAGTTTTCATATTTTTTAAGAAGTGTAAAACCCTTTTATCCTACTTTTGAAAAGTGTAAAAATGGTAATTACACCTTTTATAAACGATAGTAAAAAGCTGATTGTTGGGACTTGTTAGGTTAAATGAAGTTAAGGGGAAGTTGGACTTTTGTCACAAAGCATCTTCATCCACGATTCACGCCCTACGATTGAATTCTTGCATTTTATCTTGGCTTTAAAAACTTGTCCTACACGAAACAGTGTATCTTGAATCTGCACATAACTCGCCTAGACAATACATAGTGTGTCTTCCTCATGGTCATATGTACGACCACGTCCTCTCCCACTGTAAAATGATGGGTAGTATTTTACATAGTTCCTTGCCTTGTAACTCTTAATCACTTGAATCGAGTAGAATAGGCCATAAAATATTGTCAAACCAACAATTTACGTAAAGTAACTGCAACCCGTCAGCTCAGTTTGTTGTGGAAAGGAACGCAACGTACAGCGATGCAATGCAATGTAAGTACCTAAATACATAGTTTAGACCCAGCACATCAACTATGCACAACTTCAACTTCAAATACAACTCTCAGTTTGTCTTTGGCGTCTTTGGCTTTCTGGCAAATCCAAAGGAAAAAAAATTGACAATATATAAATGTTTCTGACTAAAAACTGTACACTCTAACACTAAATAAGAAGGCATTTCTATCTTGGCACCAGCCACAGCGGATCATGCAAGAGTCAGAAGAGAACCAACAACATATTTTCCACTCAGATGTCTATCCCATGTACATATGTACAACATGCCCACATACGAAAAGTCTACACAAACAACTTGAAGAAATTTGACGACTTCTTTTTTTTTCTTCTTTCTTTATCCGCCCAGTTAATGAGACATATTTGCCCAATAGAGTGAACAAGATATTATAAGGAAAGTTGTTCTCTGGTCTCGCTCTCCCCACACGCAGTGCTATGTATGTACAAGTTTGTAACTAATTACCTAATGTAATATTATACATCAACGTGATTATATAATTTTGCTAATAACCTTATCATAATTTATAATTTCCACTCCATGTCCCATTAACATGGAAGCATTTAGCCACAATGAGATAAACAGAGGCATAGGGAGACACAGAATGCAGCCCAGACTGGAATGACGGCACAAACAGGTCATTTTTTTTCATTTTTCTCTCTGACTAATGAATTTAATGATAAAGCTAACAAAACACAATATCGTACATCGTAAATCATCATGTTAATCGTGTGTAATGCTCAACATCAATCGAAAATGCCGTGGCCGTTCTGCCCCATGCAATGACTAGGTTGTACATACACTCATACATACCTACAACTACCTGCTTGTCATTTGTCACCTGTCCATCTTTGGGTAGCAACGTACTCACTGTCTATAATGTATACAAAGTGTATTATATTACACATTTTACATCCTTGTTTAATTTTTCCCATGCTCTCTGAAATGCACAACACATTCTTGTACTAATGTACTCACTTTTTACCTCAACTTATTCACCATACATTCATTCTTCGTGCAAGTATAAAAAACACAACTTTGAAACCATCAGTGTGTGCTCACTGCGTAATTTTGTGTGTACAAACTAGTATATTACACACGCTTAAATAACTTGAATAAATTGGAAATTACATAATACATCTGCCTTTGAGCTTCTTGAATGAACTAATCTCAAACTATTTTTATACTGCGAATATTTTCCTGGCTTCTTTAATCTTAAAATCTTCCTTTAAGTTTCATTTATTAAAATTATGTGACTCCCCATGTTATTTACAAAATATATATATATATAGCGAGAGAAAAACTTTGTCAAAGTTGTGGAGTAGTTTCTATTCTCCATTGAAAATACTAGAGAAAAGGAAAGGAATTAATTATACCCCGAGGTAGAAAAGGATAGCCTACCTCAACGACGGCTATTTGTACTGTCTATGTCTGTTGAATCCTATGAAATATGAAGCACTTTAGTGCATCGGCACATTGTCAATGATGGGCAAAGCAAAGTGGATCGAGTGAGTTGAGTAGCGAGGGAGTAGTAGTAGTGACAGAGCGACGATGATATATCTGTACTAACATTAAAAAGTTAATGGAGGTGGACCTACTATTGATCTGAAATTCTAGATGAATGCACGTATTCCGGTACCGGTACATATGTATATTGAAAGCATTATATTTTTTTAAAGCTTCAACTCAAAAGGTTGAGATGAGAACAAAAAAAGTGGAAAAAAAAATAAAACTTACAAGCACTAACACAAACGTACCTACTCGTATAGGTAATAAACAATACGGATTACGGATACTCAAAGAGTATGTACGTCCCTATAGGTATTATAATTATAAGTACCTAGGTACGTATATATATAGGGAGCAATCCCATATCACTCACCACCAGCTATAAAAAAAACAAGAGTAAAGATATATGGGGAACATACGTAACATTACAAGAAACAAAGTTTTCGATTTCCACCCAAAAGAAAAAACGCTCGGAAACTTTGTCAATGTGCCTTAAATAAGAGATGGAGAAAATATTCTACAGGGTAAAGAAGTTATGCGAAAGTTCTGGGTCGGTCGAAGGAGCTCACGCACACACTGACGCACTTTCGTACGTAGGTAGCTCAATGTCTGCAATGTACTATCCATGCGTGTGAAGAGCCGTGTGTGTCTGAGCTGAAGGCAAAAACGCTTCCGAAAAAAGAAGTCGCTAAAAAATAGAAGCCTCCATCTCCCTGTCTATAACTATGCGGGCATCCGGATCTCACTCAAGACTATATTTTGTCCTCCAAAACACACACACACACACAACTACCCACCACCACCACTACCACTGAAATTGCACTCTCAAATTGAGAGTAAAAACTTTTTTTTTGGAACATCTTACAGATCCACCATAGAGTTTCATCTTCATCTTCAAGTTTCTCCACTTTTTGAATTTTAACTCTTTCCTGTACTTACCTACTAGAATTTCAAATCGCTCTCTCTATCACTCTCTCTCTCTCTCGCTCTTTCTTTCCTCATTCATCGCCTCCTACAAACCTCACTATGCATCTAGGTATTTAATATTACACTCTTCCATTCTTTCATTGCTCTATGTAACCTATCTGTATGCATACCAGGAAATTTTGAACTCAGAATTCGACAGTTAAACAATCTGCCACTACAAACTGCTAGAGTAGAGAGTATATATATATATCTGTAAAAAATAAAAGTTGGGTGAAACCTGAACAAAGGAACCTCTTGAGCTTTGATTTTCTCATTCTAAATTAGTAGTCGACAAAAAAAGAAAGACTCAAGTTTATATTAGCAATCCGTATGAAAAATCAGCGCTTTTCCAGCTCAGGGTAATCATGATAAATTACTCAAGACTTTTGTTTGCACAACAAACAAAAAGTCACTTTGTGCTGACATTGACTATTAAACAACTAGCAAATTATATCTGCGCCTACGTATGTGTGCCTAAAGCCTAGTGCCTAGTGCCTACAGAGACGGTGACTGTCAAGTCAATGCAATGGTCAAAGGTCACACCGAATTATTAAGGCGCAACTTTGACCAAGTGCTCGCATAATTGATTGTAGGAAGTCCCAATTGTTTGCCCGTACCCACACACATACATACAATTTTTTTGCGTCTTGTCGTACAAGCTATATTTGTACAGCAGTCTGAATGGATTACGTGTTCACGTTTCGATTAATGAGTCCGTCAGAGAATAGATGAAGACAAGCCGTGTTGAAAACATGGAGAAGGACAGACACACACACACACACAAGTATTGTGCACTTTAGAGCATTAAAATCAACAGCTATTTGTAACGTCAGAAGATGCATTATTGGTCCCTCCGACCTCTCCATGTCTACACTTACAAATGCCATCAGATCAGAGTACTAACTAAATGGGAAAATGTACTTTGCTTTGAATCTCCCCGGCCTCTCTCTCTCTCTTCATCTTTATACAGTGAGTTGGTCTCTTGGTCATAGGGAAAAAAATATTCTTCATGATCCTGTTGTTGTTCATACCCTGCACCATGGCAGAGAGAGCAGAAGAGCTCCTCTCTGAACTTGTATTATGCTGTAGGAAGCGGGCGTAGATTACGCAACCGAGATAAAAGCAAAGAGCAAAAACAAACTTGATATAGATACAAATAATTGTAGGATCTTTGTTGGGAGAAGACATTACATTAAAGAAGCTCATGGAGGAAAAAGCTCTTCTCTCCTACTTGACGTTATCGCTCCTCTCAACTGCCACTGCCCAAGTAGAGGATGACATAGTGAGAGAGAAGAGAGAGAGAGAGAGAGAGAGAGAGAGAGAGTGAGAGTGAGAGAAGAAGAAGAAGTAAAAAAAATGGAGCTCAAGGGACAAAAAGGAGTGAAGTAGTAGAAGAATTCCTGGCAAACCAATGAAATTACAGATTTGCCAAACATATGCACGTATATTATTTATACTTGATTGCAGATTTACAATAAGAATCTACTCCAATCCCGACTGCCGTGCTCAAATGCACAAAACAGACATTTTTGCCAAACTTGCGCCCACCGTCTTTTACTTTCCTTGCTGCCCCTTGACTTAAGGAACTTCACTCGTCGACTCAGAGTTAGTTACAAGAAGTGTGTGCTTGCTTCCTTGAGATTACATTTCTGTAGCAAGTGTAAAAGTGAGGAAGCCTACACTTGTGTATCCACAGCTAAGTAAGTGGCCCATGCACTTACACGTATATAAACGTACAAGTACATACTGAGATAAGCTTACCCACCATGAATTCCTAGAAATTCGGACTGATAATAAAATGCTACGGGATTAACGGGATGGACAGTGAGACCTTGATTTCACGTACAGGTTTATCCGTGGTTAACTTTAACTACAGTTAGTTTATCTATGATTAGCGTGTGAAATCCGCACTAACTATCGTTTTTACCTATGGTTAGTGCGGATTTCACACGCTAATCATGGATAAACTAACTGTAGTTAAAGTTAACCATGGATAAACCTGCACGTGAAATCAAGGTCTGAGAGAGAGAGAGAGTAATGCCCCTGATAGAAATGATAATTCGCAAATTAAACCCATCTAATAGACTTCAAATATACAGAGGTTCTTCTTCTTCTTCCCTGCGTCTGCCACACTACGAAAAGACGGCACTCTTGCCTGGCCATGCGCTGCAAAACTATGTACGTAATAGACGGATGATGATAAGTCGATCTCCATCCAACTCCATTGTGATGGTGGAACGTCTTTTGTTTACTTGTTAGGTCTTCCTCCACCTTATCGAGGTTTACCACGTCGTCAGTTTCAAGACCAATTCTTGTTTACTTTCCCCCTGCCTTTCCTAATTATTATCACAAAAGACAAAGGTGGTCTGCTTGCATAAGCTCCTCATCTCTCTCTCACTCTCTCTCAAACAATAACATTAATTCTGCCTATTATAACTTCAAAGGGGCAGTGGCCGCAGCTGATGGTTCTGGTTAGAGTCATTTTATGTGTGATAGTTGTATACAATTAGAGTCAAAGATAGCACTTGTGACCATTTCCAGTTTTTTCTAAATTTAAATTTACCGTCACCCATCACTTCAAAGCACCTTGCTAGTCCTCCAGTCAGTTGTAGCTATCAGCTTACAGAGAGGCTTATTTTAATAACTTGGTAAACGAAACCGGTATGTACTAGAGAGCTCTACTACAGAGTACTTAAAAGTTTATTTTGAGCTTATAATCATTAATCAAAGTGAGAAGGGCTGACTAATACTTTGCTGTAAGTTCACTATATATAGTGTACTGATAGGAGATACACATGTACCTAGGTACATACTACATACATACCAAGCTTACCTAATCTGTTTACAGTGTGTTATATATAATACCCATGCACTTACAAAGTTTTAAGCCGCAGGAGCCCTCAAATAACATTTTTGAATCATAAAATCCGGTTTCAGCTCAACAATAAGACAATAATACTGACAAACTGACAAGGTAGTCAGTGAAACGGGAATTATATATGACATGGCGTAATCACATTCGCGAAATTTCTTTCCAACAGCCTCACCGTCGTATCTTATGTACATGCGTTGGGTAAAATTCCCTGACTGACTCAACTCGGAGCATACTGTAGCAATTCGGAAATCAAGAGCGTGTCGGGCTTCGTACAAATAGACTTTTTCTAGCCACCCAAAGCCAAACTATGGAATTTCTTAATCTATGAAAATTCTACACAGCTCCCTTTAATGGACCACCGTGTGCAGCGCAGACTTGAGGATTTAAATGTTTATACTGCTTTAGATAGTCAAGTACATAGAGGGGCACATGTGGCTGGAGCAAATTCTGCGTGTGCAAATAAAGGAAGAGGCATAGATGGATGCATTGAAGCCTGATTTCAATGTCCATGATGTACTGACGTGTGAGCCCTCTTGAAAATGAATTACCTGCATATCTACTGTCAACACTAGAGAATTTTCCTGTACCTCTCTGTATTACGTCTGCCAACAGATACAGATCTCCCTCGGCAAACGACCCTCTGTCTCTCTCTCTCTCTCTCTCTACATGCGCGCATCTCCCTTGATTTCGACGAACGAACGAACAAAGGACCCCACCATCTATACATATAGCCTACCAAAACCACATCATCCAACTGTTTCAATCATGAATCTCGAAACTTGCTGGTACACTTTTGAGTGACTTATGTATCTCCTCATCTGACAAGAGGGATGTCCCATCAACCCAAAGCAGGGCTCCGTAATTGATACCACCATGGTAACCCAAATAGTATTTATTCGCATCCATGGTAACAAAATTTATTTTTGTCAACTTGTAGTATATGCAAATTATTTCCCAAGTTTCACGAATTCCCTGGAATGGAAATCAGGGGAAGATACGATAAGGATTCGCTGATTTTATTGAGGCTCATTATTAGTGTGTTTTTGTTGTTGTTGCTGCTGCTGCTGCTGGCACTAAGAGTGTGTGCCACCATGCCTTAAAGGAACATTGTGAAATGACACTGTAATATTATGATTTCTTCTCTCGAGTTGCCTCAGAAAAAAAATTGTTCCGTTTTGTTTTTATTTCAGTCTTGTGACACTCACTAAGTTGTGGAGTGCTCGAGCAACTGTCTCAAGAAAACTTGACTGAAATGATGCCCCCCTTTCCTTGGTGTGTGTGGTGAGAGAGTGAGAAATGAAACTAATAAAAGTTTGTCGTTTCCATGGGAACGAAACCACTATCTGAAACGAGAAAAAGTCCCAGGCAGGACCGCCGATCCCTCAAAATCTGCCTCCATGCTCTTCATGAATGAGTGCCATTAGGAACACATGTGCCTCGGGATGAAGGATCTCGGGAAGAAACTGACTAGTACGCTCCATTTATGTTCAAGACCAAGACGCTGGAACATAAATGCTTATGCTAACATAAACAATCTTTAATGAAATATATTTTAGCTCATAACGGAGCCGAGTATAGTTGGGTTTTTTTGAGCCCTTAACGGGAGCTCACGTTAATGCGGTGCACTGTCAGCTGTGGACGTCGTACGTAGTAGTAGTTTTGTGTACTTTGTTCGTTTTGTGCTCGTGGGTCGATAGTGCAAGTGATAGCATTTGACTACTGATAACTATAAAAAACCATTTACTGACTCTTACACCATGCATTATGTATGTAAGTAGCTATACCTATCTACTTTTGGGAGCGAAACCTTGGGGTAGTAGAGCTGTACAAGTAAAAAAGACCACGCAAAATTCATTTATTTCTAAATTCAATTTGGAACACATTGTAACACAGTCCTCTCAAGTTTTCCCATAAATATTCAAGTTCGATAAGTTCAGGGAACCTTTTGACCTATCCACTGTCAATGTGCATGTAGATAGGGGCCTCTTAACTATTCCTCCTAGTATACGAGGGGCTTGGGATGATGCTCAATGCCTCTCGTAATATTTTTTAAAGACGGAGGGCAACTATAAAGCTTAACACTCACCGTCTGCGGAACTTTACGACATACACCATCTTTGCATTTCTTTCTTTTTATTAGTGGGTTTGTGAGAACTCGTAAAAAACAAGAGGGAATTTTTGCGGGTCTGGATAAACTCATACCTTTCCATCCAAATTAAATTTTTATTTGTTTTGTTCTTTTCTTTTATTTGATATCCCACTTTGGAATGGTTGTACCTACCTACCTAAGTGCATACAGTACGAATCCTGCTGTGACAGGGATAATTATGTCGTTATATGCAAACATTTCCCATATCGCATTGAACTTGGAAAACTTGACTTGGGCAAATAGATGCATAGGTACTCTTGAAAGCACATAAAACTAGCACATTCAGCTTTCCCGTGGAAACCAAGACATTTAATAATAATAATATTCAAAAAGTTTAATTGAGTTTCACCAGCCTCACCATGTCAGATAAAACAACAATTAAGTAGAACGAGCGATTACTACATAGGTTTATGACAGCATAGTCAGTCCGTTTCTATGCAAGAAGCTTGAATTCTAACTGAAAATTTCAATCAGATGGGAAATCTATTGTTCAGGGAAGATGATGAGTGCACAGATGGAATGGGAGCAGGTGAGTGTGTATACTTACAATAATTACTACAGTTTGATGGTTCCAACTTCCAAGGGGAAAATATAACTAACAACTGATCGTGAGTAGTAAAATCGTAAGTCGAAGTGGAAGTGGAAGTTTAGAGATAGAGCTGTCGGGGGTCAGTCATCATGATCATCATGGAGTGGATGACTTCACATGGAAGAGCAGCTTCCACTCTAATAATACAACGTACTCACTCGTCAGAAGATCCTCTCGATCTCGGTTAAATTCAAATCCTGTATACCTACATAATGTAATTGGATTGTGATGATAATAATTTACATTTCACATAGAATTCTAAATCAAAGGCTCTTGAAATAAATGTACGCCGAGTTTCCTCAATGCATACAATTTATTTCATGATAACTCCATTCTGGAGAGCTCGACGTGTGTTTCACATGGAGCTGATGATTTCCAGGGATGATAAGGATAGATTTACATTGTAGTTGTGTGTAAGCATACATAAGAAGCGTATGGCCATACGGTCATGGGTAGTATACAGCGAGTTATGTTACAATCAGCATGCTGACTGACTGACATTTTGACTTTAGGCAGGTGGGGGGTCCAAGTGTAAATACTACGAGTCGTATTATTGCATCGAATCGTCGGTTTTGAAGGAATTACGTAAAAGTACGTTAATTGTAAAATTTAATTGGAGACAAGGGCCGTGAAATTAGAGATTAATCGTTGATGTTGAGTTTGCCAAACAATTTATTACTACTTCCGTAGTTTGATGCATGCTCAAATGGAATTTCAATTTACCTACTCTCATGCTCCGACTCCTCTGCACTTATGTGAAAAAAAATATAAATCAAGACTAATGAGCCCGTAGACGAGAGAGAGAGAGAGAGAGAGCTCTGGCAGCTACCTGTGAGTCCCATGGATGCCTCTACTAACTGGTTATAAAAATACAAAAATACAACTCTGGAGGTCTACGGAGTCTCAGTCGACATTGTATCCTTTGGATTTGACAGATTGTTCAATTCATATGCATATGGAACTGACGCCCAGCACGCAAGTGTTATTATTGATAAGTGAATATGAATCAATCTTTTGGCTCTGCCAACAATGCTATATACATATATATGCCTCACTCACTTCCTTCAGCAGGCCTCGTCTACACGGTGTATTCAAATGTAAAGCAGAGAGCATTTCACGGGGAAATTAGTCGGTAGCCTCGACGAGGATCAAAATATAAATAGGCATAAAAAAAAGATATTAAAGTGTAGAAATACATAGCAAAGAGTATAGAAATACATTCAAACCCATATATTCACACAATAAAAAAATACAAGCTCATAAGACTAGACTACTAGACCCACGCGCTCATATTATAGATTCCTTTGTCCTTGACGCAATTCAAAGAGAAAATAACGTAGTAGAAGGTATACTGTCACTGTCCGCCTTTTTTTGGAGACAAGATAGAAAATGCAAGATTCTTTTTTCTTGGTACCGTCAAGTAGTAGCTGCAGTATCGACAGTAGAGGACCCGTGACCCGTCCAATTAATCTACCCTCCTAGGTACTTACATTTTTGTAAATTATAATTGCTTTTATATTTTTTCTGCAGCTTGTGTTTTCAATATGGCTTAATAGTTTTTTAACGTAGGTAGGTACTTAATATGCCCCCATCTATTAGCACCCCATCTCCTATAATACCTACCTAACCTTCAGAATTTTGAATGAGTAAACCCAGCTTTCCTATTTGTGACTTTTTAGTAGCCACATTTATTTTCAAAACAAAAAGGGAATTCCATCGCTCTTTTACTGTACTACAGTAGAAGTACATGCATACCTAGATAGAACACATTTTATTTCCACAATTTCCTAGCTTACATGTTGGTTCCATTTGGGTTTAGAAGCGCTTGTTTGGGAAGCAAATACAGGATGGGTTTTATAGTGCAGCTTTAAGAGCAGGGACTGACAGAGCTACTAGTATATTAGGTAGTAGGTTTTCCTTGTACAAACTTTAACTTCCCTGTCCGTAGACTGCACTACTGCCCTGAACGCCAATATCTAGGAAAGACAGTTAAATAAAATAGGTAGTGGCATAATTGTGGGTAATAAGGTAATAACAGTAATTGAAAGTGTACTAATAATTATATTTTAAGGAGCTAGGAGCTAGTAGCATAGTAGCAGCAGCAGCGATGGTGGAACGTCTACATCCATATATACTAACATACCATATTATTTTAGTATAGATGTACCTATACCAACAAAACCTACTACGCAGCTGAGCTGCTTCACGCATTTCAAGAATGCCAAAGCCAAAGCCAACCAAACTAATACTCTTTCCATCTCCACATATGTCTGTCCACACAATGTGCCTATACTACTAGTCTAATACTCCATTCAAGTCGATTCCCCACTGCACAATGGTGATCACTTTAAATCCATAGTATCCGTGAAAACTAAAAGTCGCCATTACAACAACACAGTGAAATAAATTACAGACATTTTATACCGTTAAACCAATAGGCAATTGTCATTAAGAGATAGTACAGTGTTCAGTAAATAGCGTGGTAGTAAAAAATATGAACGCATTTAATTTTTTTATTATCATGGATAAGTGCCACGGAAGGTGGAAGTTCTCTCTCTCTCTTCGTGTCCTTCCAAGCTTCTCCTATCAGTACAACTGAAACCTGAAGGAGCCTGGAGCGCTAGGAACACAATACAAAAATAAATATCTTTAGCCCCCCCCCCCCCCTCCGTATATTTACTTCTATTTTACTCTTTCTCCTGAAATGCTCAGAGTGGTGAAATAATGAAATGTAAATGTACCTACATGTCTTTCCCTTGGAATAAATGGAACCATCAAACAATTAGTAGAAACAGAGTACACGGAACAACGTCAAGTAGGGATAAGTATACATACATATATGTACGTATGCATATTTAAAGCCAAAAAGTACGAGCAACTCCCAATGTTGACACGATACTGCTTTGGAACTTATGTCAAAGTGGATGGGCTGGTCAAGCCAAAGAAGGAGAAGGAACTGTTGTTCTTTTTCGAAACGGTACTATGTCTAGTTGTACAGCTTTTTGAAAACGATAGTTTCTTGTTTTAACCTTTTTGAAATTGTTAATTACCAGTTTATAACCATTTTGAAAATGTTTATCTCTAGTTTTGACCTTTTTAAGTGTTAAATACCAGTTTTAAACCTTTTGAAAATGTTTATTTCTAGTTTTAACCTTTTTAAAAATGTTAATTTCTAGTTTTGAACGTCTTGAAAAAAGTTAATTTGTAGAACATACACACTTGGAAAGCATTCCTTCCATGGTTTTTCAGTTTCGAATGGGTTAAAACTTTTACGAATGGCCAAGATGTGAAATACTGTATGTGCTTGTAGAGCAGAATAATACGTGGAAAAGGAAGCTGCTCTGACGTTCCTATCATTCTTCCGAAATAAGAGGACTTTGGTCTGGAATGGGTGAGGTGTGAGTGGATTCTGTTTGTGTGTAGGAGCTGTTGGGTATGCCAACCGCAACAGAGACCCACAGAGACAGTGGGAGAACATCAGCATGGTTAAATCCAACGTTACATGGAGTAGGACTGAATAATGACAGCAATGATATAGAGACTGTAGGAGTTGCAAAAAGCTGTTCCACTCTTTCCAACACGCTACAACCCGCTCTTGCTCCATCTCCCAATCCATGCATCTCCAATGTGTGTGTGTGTGTTTCTGGTTGTGTCTGACTGATTGTGAGAGATCCCCATGCAATAAAATATTTCATATGTTCCGAGTTGCGGATAACACCTTCTCCCTCCGTCAATGGCTCACGTATGTATACAGATTGTGGACAATTTTTTTTTTGGGACGAGAACGATAAAAGCAGTTGACGCTGACGCCTGAAAATGTGATAAGAAAGTAGGGAATAAAACGAAAGTTTACTCTGGTTCTGGTTCCAATATATTCCCTACTAACTAATATGTATACCCTCTACGTTCCATATTTTATTAGCAAAACAACTTGTCTTTGATTCTCGTCCATATGAGGAGCCCAGCTTTTTATGGATCCCTCACATTTGTGGTGGACAGTTTGTAACTGAGGCACTGTACGCTCTGAGCCACCATATTACTGTCTCACACTCACACACTACCATCAAACACAAGAGAGCAGAAGAGAACATCAACCAGATCCACTCCACTCTCACAAAGCTAAATAACCGAGTCTCTTCAGTTCTCAGATACAATGTGACAGTCTTGCGGGAGTTGAGAGAAGGAGCAATTTCATTTCTCATTTTGTTAGTGCGGGAAAAGATACATCAAAATTTGCAGGAAAAAGACCTACCTTCCTCACTTTATAATTAAATCTACTCCAGCCAGTCTCTCATTCTACAGAGATAGAGAACTCAAAGGAAGACATAAGTTACCCGCATATATTTCTATATACTAGGTTTATCAGTACATGAATAATGTGACATGAGCATGTAAGGTTGCTATTATTGACAATTTTAACCCACTTTTTCCATAAATAATACGTTCGTACATCCCTGGTAGGTCTGCATGCGATACAGATATTTTTTCCGTCTCTCTCTATATAAATATGTATCTCCGACCTACAGAGGATTCATTGTGTACAGAAAATTAAGAGCCTTCCCGCTCATTACAGGAACATACTAGAACTGTATACATCCTCTAATGTGTCGTAGTATCATCAAGATACTAATAACCGAGTCACTATCAGCATGGACTCGGGATAGAGCAGAGAGTGGATGTATTGTATAACTGCAGCTACTCCATCTCCGTTCCATGTGCTGTGGCCCAGCTTATTGTTGGTCTAATGTGAGACGTCGCTCACTCTCTGTTTTTTTAATAAGTTGTTGGATTCATAAAAATAAAAAAAAACATGGAAAAAAATCGAAGCAGAGTATCTAGGCACATTATTATTTTTACAGTGAAGCCCGTTTCGGTGAGCAAGGGGGGAAATAAGCGATAGTAAAGAGGAGCGTGAGAAAATGGAGCAAGTTAAATTAACGAGAACATACATGATGAATTGTGTGTCTCTGGGCCGGGAGAGCAGCTGGGAGCGATGTCCGTCGCATCTTCTCAACTTCCCTATGCTGACCTGACACAATGTGAACGGCACTCTGACAACGGCTCAAACTAAAAGTGTTCACAGCTCGTCGTCGATCTTGATCTTGATGATGAAACTGGCCAATGCCGCTACTTTTACTACTACTGTTCACAGTGGCCGACGACTCGGACGGAGGGAAATTCTGCTCCTCACCGTCCGCTTTCCTACTCTCGTCGTCGTCCGGATCCCGCGTCTTCTCACGATCTCGACGGGACGTGTCCGTGACCGCCGGAGTGATAACGGTGGATGCTCCAATAGAGTCCAACGACGATGAGGGTAACGAGGAGCTCCGATTAGCACTGCCCTCGCCCTCAAATGGACTGTCACTGGGTGCACAATTACTAAGTCTACGACTATAATTACAACTCTCCACTGACGGGATGGATGCGGACCGTTGGGTCTGTGATGAGACTGAGTTAAGGGGTCCTTCCTTCTTGGGGAGACGAGCTCCAAGTCCCAGACCAGTGCTGGACAGAGTCAAACCATTCAAGTTGCCACTGGAGCGCCGTCTCAAATTTGCGGGATTGTCACTGTAATCCGAACTAATGTCATCCTTGTCCTGGTAGTTTTTGACACATGGGGATTCCTCCTGGGGATTGAAATTGTGAGTTTTCTCCGCCGCAACTAAGCTGGCGGCCGCGGCAGTGGCGGGATGAGTCTCCGAGAAGATCGGGCAGCAAGGTACGGTGGTGAAAATGTGATGAGCCGCAACTCTGCCAATGATAAGACCCACAACACTGGTCACTTGTATGAGGAGCGTGTAGGGGAAATACGGAGCAAAGAAGAAGGCTCCGAGTCGTCGTACGAATAGCACATAGAGGAAAGTACAGAGACGAGGCGGGAAAATAACTCTCTGGTTACCACTGCTGGGGAAGATGCTCCAGGACCAGAAGGAGATGATCACAGTTGGAGCAAAGGCGGCAGCTAAGACGTGAACTGCCCAACTGAAACTCTCCAAAGACAAGTTCACGTAGGGCTGGTACTGGGCGTTAATGAAGAGAACAACAACGGAGCACAACCAGTCACACACTGACAACAACCACCACAGACTAAACAAGTAATTCTCAACTTGACTCTCCGCTCTGTCCTTGATTAATTGGAAAAACTGTCCACTGACATTTTGATTGAGGATCTCAACTGAGGAATTAGTCGCGGAGCCGAGCAAATTATTATTATGTCCACTCCGGCCCACCAATTGGCCACTGCTCTGGAGCGCGTTGAGAGCGCGTGAAGTGCTCAGACTGCCACGGTCCCTGTCCTTCCCATGGTCTTGTATGGGGGGCACGTGCTGACTGAGGCAGGGGTGATGGTGCCTATGATGGTGGAGGTAGGAGCGGATGATGAAGAAGATCCAGACTAGAGCGAGAGCACATGAGGATGAGATGATAGTGAAGAAGAGGGCGATGTTCAGTGGGACAGCAACTGTCCCGATCAACCCTGCAACTACGACTGAGAGTGAGAGGAGCTGAGTTCCCACTCCTACCGGTTTCCACGCTCCTTGCTTCTCCTGCTCCTTCGCCGTCGCCTCCTCGACTTCCCTCTCCGTCCCACCACGACTGCTCCCACAACCACTGCCACATCCAACTGCCACGGTCCCTGTCCTTCTCACATTCGGAGTCTCGACTCCCTCCAAGCCCAAGCTCACCAAGTCCACACTTCCCAGCCCAGCAATCCCAATGCGTCTCACAGCCACGGCTCTGCCGCTCCCGCTGCTGCTGCTGCTGCTGCTCCTCGCCCGACTGCTCGTCCTCATCGGTGTGCCCACGGCCGTCGCCTCCGAAGTCGTCCCATTGTAGCACCAGTCCCGCCGTCGGCCCAAGCCAGAGTCACCAGCCTGTCCCAGCTGCGTCTCCACTGACATGTCACTGCCCTCAGCCGGGTTTGTTGCTCCAGCCGCAACTCCCGAACTGTCCACCAAACTTTTACTGCTATTAAAAGTCGTCGTCTCAGTCCACCGTGGACCGGAAGGCTTCTTCTCCGCCGTCGGCTCCCCGCCACCATTCATTACCACTCCACTCTCACGTGAAGTCCTCCTTCCCACTTGCAGCCCACTTATTCCCTCAGCTGAAGTCGACTCTGTCCCTACTTTCAAGCCCAAGAACACGAGGCTGACCCAGCCGAGAAAGCACTGCCACCAACAATCCACCCAGAACCATGTTCGGCTCACCAAACTAAAGTGACACTTGCACTCGTGGAGAGAGTCCCAACTTTCTTTCTTGCTCCTTTTCTGTCTGCCCTTGCCGATTGTCTCTGCACTGGTGCTCCCAGTCACAGCAGCACTACTCACCTTCACATTGAGATCCAGACTTGTCGTACAACAAGTACCCTGACTCCGCCTCTCACGACCACTACCCACTGCACTGTCCGTCTCAAGCTCCAGCTCTACCGTCTCTACTAATTCTTCCATGGGTAAATCCCTTCTTCATCAGACACCACGGCTACTTCTTCTTGGTCGACCTGGACTCTGGATTTCCCTGGACGCTCTGAAATCCACTTGGACATCTTCGTCCTAAGCTGAGTGAGCTAAGCTGTGACTTTCCTGAGTCGAGTATGTTAGCACCCAACGGATACACCTTCTCATTCCTTTCACTCTTGTAATGGGGATTTAGAATCAGCTTGACTTTGACTTGCCTTTCTGTCCGCAGTCACTTCCTTAAGCCCTTCCTTCATTCTGTTTGGAGGAATAGACAGAGTCATAAGAATTACATAAGCTATCATCATCAATCATTACTATCCACACATTCCAATAATTATTATTACATTTTTCATGTACCTACCTAATTAAAACTTTTATTATTAAAACTATTACTGCGATTATTAAGATACATGCTAACTGCTTATGATTAAGCCTATCAAATTCAGAGCACTAGTGTGCACTTGGTGAGACATGCCCTGTATTTTATAGCATTTTAATTGTACGCCCAAATTATTTCTCGAAAAAAAAATATGCACCACTGTGTATGAGAGTTGCAGTTCTAAAAATAAGGAGTTGAGCTTTAGTAGGAGAGACAAGAAACCATAATACGGGCCTATCTGTACGTACGACCACGCGCCTTGCTTGCACAGTTAGGAAAGCAGGAGCCGCACTGCAATCCCCACTCGCCTTCTGAACTACTTCTCTTCTCCACGTCAGAGTCCCCAATTCAATTCCAAAACTCACATCTGCGTGTAAATACACCGTGAATGTACTAGGTACCCATGTCTGTGTGTATGTGGGAATGTGAGCTTCTGCTGGTGTGGAGTGTGTGGATTTGGTATTTATGACAGCTGCGTTGAAATAGAATAATGAAAAGCAGGAATTATTTTGAATAATTTAAAGCTATGTAATTACAACCACTGTCATTATCAAGTGCACTTGTACACATTCCATTCCATCCCAAGTCAGTGTCAGTAGTGTCGATCTGGTCGGCAGTGTACTGTGTCTGCATCTGTATGGCAGGGATTTAATAACAATAACAGTCACCCTCAGTCTTACTATCATCTCTGATCAAAGAGACTCTTTTTTCGTATCTGCAGAGCATTTAGGGAAGAAGGAAATATATTGGCATCATGCATCCTCATTACATCCCTCATGGATGCGATGATGCTACTGTATACTCTTTGATGTGTAGGGAAGCTAAAATGAAATGCTGGGAGATTTCTTCTGTATTTCTGTATTTTTATGTACTACATGTGTGTAAATGATACCATAGGATTCCATAGGATACGTTGGGATGTGATGGGATATGGGATGGAAGGGAGTGATGGTGCTTGAGCATTCAAGTCAAGTGCACTGCTCCGGAGATTAAAGAAATAAGAATGTAATATAGACGAGAGGAGCAGAAGATGATTCGGATAACGGTTGTCAAAACATGAGTGACAAGCTTTCCCGTATCTTTACTGGTAATTCATCGCAGACTTGTCAAAATATTGGCAACTGAGTCTCCATCCCGCAACACGGGTAGTTACATCTCTATATGAGTGACTGTCCCACTCAATGATGATGTAGCGGTAAGTTGCCCCTCGATTTAGTGGGGTACATACATGTGTTCAAGCCTGTATAAAAGGCTGTGCTCATATAAATGTATCGCCTGCTAAGAAGCATTGTGGCTCAAGGTCAAGTCCAGTTCCATCTTAATGTCATTTTGACGTACGTCCCAAAAATTAACTTTTTACCGGTGTGCTTTTAAAAAGGGTAAATACCACTTTTAAACATTTTTAAAAAAATATAAATAGTAGGTTTACTATCTTTAAAAGGTGTAAATAGCAGTTTTACTCTTTTTGAAAAGTGTAAATAGCAGTTTTACTACCTCAAAAAGCCGTAAGTGCAGGATAGCAGTTTTAATATGTTGAACAGGTGTAAATAGCAGTTTTTTAACTATCTTTAAAAGGTGTAAATAGCAGTTTTACCATCTTTAAAAAGTGTAAATAGCAGTTTCGCTATCTTTAAAGGGTGTAAATACCACTTTTGCTATCTTAAAAAACCGTAAATTGCAGTTTTACTACTTTTGAAAGGGTAAATAGAAGTTTTACTATCTTTAAAAAGTGTAAATGGCAGTTTTACTCTTTTTGAAAAGTGTAAATGGCAGTTTAACTATCTTAAAAAGCCGTAAATACAGAATAGCAGTGTTAATATTTTTGAACAGGTGTAAATAGCAGTTTTTTACTGTCTGTAAAAGGTGTAAACACTAGTTTTACTATCGTAAAAAAGTGTAAATAGCAGTTTTACTGCTTTTTAAAAAGGGTTAAAAGGCATTTACACGATGTATAAACGAAGGTAAAAAGTGGATTCTTGGGACTAAACTCATAACTAGGTATATTAAGGAGACGTTGGACTGGCGTCGCAATGCTTCTTCACCCGCTAAATGCGGATGGTTGGTCCATCGTGAAGCGTGATGAGACCGGAGACCCGACAAGATCTGTCTGGAGATGTGTGTGTGCCTCAGCTGAGTATATATATGCACTGAAGACAATGGGACGAAGGCGCTTGCCGGCTTCATCCGTGCCTGTACACGTACTTCTTGTCGTGTTCGTCGTGGGAATGAGCTTGATGATGGCACTGGAAAATAGAATGATGAAAATGATGAGACTGGAAGTATTGAGACGGCGATGATAGTTGTTCTCGGGATCAATTTGTCATTTCATGTCTGGATCTCCGAGTCTCATTCATCATCCTGATTCTTGAGCGTTCATAAAGTCACCGCCTTCCACGTCCCCGACGTCAGACAACCCAGCAGCCATTGTCAATTGACTCGGGCACACTTAACCAACGTTGTTCAACACATTGTAATGTTCACTCAAGCTTGAGTACCTTCATCCTCGTCGCCCTCGTCCAAATTCATTGGCAAGAGTCGAAAAAAAGCTTTTCCTTTTTATTATGATAGTGTACTGCCCATATACATAGGTAGACCCAGTTCATGCCTACCACCCTAGCACTCGATCTGTATATTGATAATTAATATATCGTCACTTAAGAAGAAGCAAAATGATCCACATCCAAAATACACGAATGATAATGCATCATTTTGTTTTTAGTTACAATTAGAAGTGCTTCATTTTGCTTCTTAGCCAATTAGGAACTGGAGATTCATGGAAAGAATGCTTTATAAAAGTGTTTAATTCTATAAATTAACTTTTAAAAAGGGCAAAAATTAGTACCTAAATAACACTTTTTCAAAAGGGTCAAAACTAGTAAATAACACTTTTTCAAAAGGGTCAAAACTAGTAAATAACACTTTTTCAAAAGGGTCAAAACTAGTAAAGAACACTTTTTCAAAAGGGTCAAAACTAGTAAATAATACTTTCAAAACGGTCAAAACTAGTATGTAAATAACTCTTTTTCAAAACGTTCAAAACTAGAAATTACCATTTTTAAATACATTCAAAACTAAGTACCTATATTAGTGACTATAAATTAATTACAAATGAAGCCCTTTTAATTGTAGCTAAAAACAAAATGATCCAGTGCCATGCGTGTAGTTTGAATGTGCATCATTTTTCTTCATAAACGGCGGTACAAATGTGGAGCCCCCTCTTTTCCTGACTTACATGATAATAATAATAGTAATCTATTGATACTCAAAATGTTTATGTTTCAAATGATGCCATGTCACGGGATGGCTTCCGAAATATTCACTTTTTCCCTTGGTCGTGCTCAATGTCGTCGAAACAATAATGAATCGAGGCTTGAGTGCAGTAGTTCCGTAGAATTTCATGCAATGAATTTGTTTTTTCTTGGTGTGCACTGTACTCTATGGATAATGGATACAATCATACAATGCTCCGAAAGAAGTGCGCTACGTAGAGTTATGCATTACATTTCCATCTATTTTGTTATCTTAGACGAGAGAAAGAGAGAGAGAGAGAGGGGAAAAAAATTAGGATTTCTTCGTATTGACTTGGAGTAGCTGACAGCAAGTCAGGAATACTTCATACACATGATTAAATATTTGGCATTAGAAGCTGTGCTGTGCTGGGACTGAAACTGTGACTGTGACTGTGAATCCTCACTCTTCATTTCAAATCCACGTCGAGACGGAATGAAGTGAAGGGGTCACTGGATAAAAAATTATTTATTTTCTTTACCAAGTTTTATTCGAAGAATGATTGACAGGAAATTTGAAAGTGTGATGGTTTGACAGTGAAACACTTGACATCTCACCCATTTTTATTTTGTGTTTCTGATTTAATTTTTCCCCCATGTTTATTTTTCCTGTTGAGTTTTAAAATAACAGAAAAGTAATGTATAGGAACGTAGGATGTTGGATGCATATAATTATCCTCAGCTACACGGCAGAGCGCTATCCACACACTGACACATAAATCAGAGCACGCAATTGAACTCCCAACCCAAAGTATGTATGAACATGTACGTACGTACAAAGATGCGATATAACTACACACTCGTGCATAGGGAATAGACACATATCATGTCTGAAGGTTACAAATATACAATCTGCAAAAGGGAAAAACGTGCCATCTTCATTATCTGACTGGAAAAAATGGGAAATCTTCTAGCCAGCATCAGTCCAGCTCTTACAACCTGCAATTCTTTCATTTCAAACTCTCGCAACCATCCGTTTTTCATCTTTCAAAAAGATTTAATAACCAACTTTGCCACGTCATATAGACAGTACAATAGAAGTTTTAAATATATTTAACACAAATAATGCGCTTTTAATGCTCATTCTTGAATTATTGCTTTGTTATAATGTGCATAAACTATGTATGTACTTTTAAGAGACATTTTCTTTACATTTTCCAGGTCCGTTCCCTTGAATGCATGCATCCCACGTTGACGGAAGAACCTCAAGTGACAGATTCGAGGATCTGATGATAAGGAGGAAATCCACGTTACAATCCTAAATCCCTAATTCCCACAACCTTCCTCACATGTAAATGAATGTCAATTTTTCCCAAATTGTTTTGACGTGACATGAGGAATTGATTCACACTCAACATTTAATTCAGAGCAATATGCTTCAATTATAAAAACACACACGGCCATGCACAATCACAATCCCATTCAGGCCCACACACACACACACACACACACAAATACACTACACACGAACACTGACACTCAAATTACTTGCATATGTGTAGCTTGTAATAATGCTTGTCGGCTGTAGGATGATGATGGTGTGATGGTGTGAGTCAACTGACGGTCACTTGGATGGAAATTGAAAAAAAAATGGAAGAGTTAAAAGGAGACACGACACTCGTGATGACAAATGAATACTTTTACGAGCAGAAAAAAAACATTAACCGTTAACTATGGAAAATTGAAGAGCACGGTAAACGGTTCATGACACATTTATATTCGGTCTAAGCAGAGAACAGAACATTCCACACACAAACAGATCAAATGTAATGTAAATTTTAATGTAACCATTAAAAATAAACGCTTCCCACACTTCTCTCTCTCTCTCTCCCTCCTCTCCTCACAAAAATAATATCTGCAAACTTGATTAGTTTCCACTTGAATTCAATTCTCGAGAGATGACTGAGTCCAACCCTCCGCCTCCCTATAGTCTATAGTAGTTAATGAAGGCAGTCCCAAAATTTGAAATGAACGTTTTACATTTTACAAAGGAAGGTGAGACCTGCTAATCCTAATGCTATGCTACCAGCTCTATCTGCACAGTCTCGAATCTCAGTATTTCCAGTAGTTTGGGAAAGAGGTGAGGTCTGCAACCTAGGTGGACAGGGAAATAATGACTAGGTGTATCCCTGTAGCCCCATGCTACTATAGGTAGCTACTCCACTATAAAGTCTGTTGAAAGAATGGAAAATATAAAAGTTATAAAAAAAAACGAAGGGATGCTGACCCAAGACTGACAGAAAGAGAGAAAAAAAAACTATCACCATCCACTTCCACGCCGCCACCGTCTATCTCCACGTCCGTCAACCTCTGATTGTGAATAAGCCCGACAAGAAGATATTAGAACGTGTGCGAAGAACAATAACAGCGAGTAATTGCATCGTGTTCATCGCAAACACTCACCAAACTACAGATACTCCCAGAGATCACACATCCACATCACCTTTTAACGCTCACCGCTTCTAATCTGACAATACGCAGATGGTCACACAAAAATCTGCTAAAAGCTAGG
The DNA here is from genome assembly GCA_034695205.1 of Dicyrtoma fusca. Lineage (NCBI taxonomy): Eukaryota > Metazoa > Arthropoda > Collembola > Symphypleona > Dicyrtomidae > Dicyrtoma > Dicyrtoma fusca. The sequence goes on along the minus strand of JAQFZC010000804.1, from coordinate 1,210 downwards.
AAGGAGAGGGAGAGCAACCAGGGGAGAAGAAAAAAAATTACATGGTAAACCTAGACGGAGACTTTGTTCAATCTGGAGCTACCTACCTACACAGTCTGTAAAAATATTATATGTAATAATAATATAGGGCCGAGCAGATCGTCAGCAAACAAGAGCAGGAGAAGAAGATGATGATGAAGACCAAAAAAAGGAGAAAAAGTCCACATTCAAACACAAACATGTACGCACCAACACTATAGAGCCAACAGGGATGATCTTTGGCGAAGAAGACACAGACCGAAGAAGAAGAGAGCCCATGATAAGAGGACGGAGAGAGAGAGAGAGAGAAATTCACATCAATACTTGACTACTATACAACATAAACCAAGCCTACGCCTGATTCAATATTGTATCTTTTTTGTCCACACTTGGTTACAATATAATAACTATAATAGTAGTAGTAGTAGTAATAATAATAATAATATTATAAGTTACTTCATCAGATGACTGCTGTTTCGCAGAGGGGTTACTTTTCTCGATGATCTCTCAAGGCTGACTACTTTAGAGAATCGCCATGCATCTTGGCTCTTGGGTTCTGCTCTCTTCTCTACCTATACATTTCTTCCCGTCCACAACCAATGACTTCAACTGCATAGCATGTACATAACTCTGACTCTGTACACACAGTACTGGCAGACAGATATTACTCCTTCAAACCACCATAGTTTCTCCATGTGTACTATGAGTACTATCTACAAACCACGATATAGATGTGGGTATGTATGCATATATATTTGTATATATACAGGTATGCACATCCCTACTTAATACGATTCCTCTAGACGTAGCCGTCTTGCCCTAATCACTCACGTAGCACATATATGTATGCACCAACAACACAGAGAGTCAGTCAAGTTGTTGTTATAAGGCAAGACTTTTGTCTGTATACAGTGAAACAGAATAGGAATGGTTAATAGAAGAGTGAAGAAGTGAATATGGAATGGAAATTGCCCTTACATACATTTCACATAGTACATAAAAACATACAGGGAATATGGATGAATTTTATAACTCACTTAACTCCCAACTTTATAACTCAAGACTGCGTCATACAATTATTATTATTATTATTATTGTTTTTATCCTTTTCATTATTTCCTTTATCTTAAGTGTAATCTTAATTTATTTTATTTTTATTCATTTCATTTTATCTTTTCTTGTTCTTGTGTTT